>CAUDMG010001308.1:0-232500 GCA_958450375.1 Homarus gammarus
GGGTGACGGGGGTAGTTGAGAGAGGTGGGGGTGACGGGAGGTAGTTGCGAGAGGTGGGGGTGACGGAGGTAGTTGTGAGAGGTGGGGGTGACGGAGGTAGTTGAGAGAGGTGGGGTGACGGGGGTAGTTGTGAGAGGTGGGGGTGACGGAGGTAGTTGTGAGAGGTGGGGTGACGGAGGTAGTTGTGAGAGGTGGGGGTGACGGAGGTAGTTGAGAGAGGTGGGGGTGACGGAGGTAGTTGTGAGAGGTGGGGGTGACGGAGGTAGTTGTGAGAGGTGGGGGTGACGGAGGTAGTTGTGAGAGGTGGGGGTGACGGAGGTAGTTGTGAGAGGTGGGGGTGACGGAGGTAGTTGAGAGAGGTGGGGGTGACGGAGGTAGTTGTAAGAGGTGGGGGTGACGGAGGTAGTTGTAGAGGGTGGGGGTGACGGAGGTAGTTGATGAGAGGTGGGGGAGACGGAGGTAGTTTTGAGAGGTGGGGGTGACGGAGGTAGTTGTGAGAGGTGGGGGTGACGGAGGTAGTTATGAGAGGTGGGGGTGACGGAGGTAGTTGAGAAAGGTGGGGGTGACGGAGGTAGTTGTAAGAGGTGGGGGTGACGGAGGTAGTTGAGAGAGGTGGGGGTGACGGAGGTGGTTGTGAGAGGTGGGGGTGACGGAGGTAGTGATGAGAAGTGGGGGTGACGGAGGTAGTTGAGAGAGATGGGGGTGACGGGGGTAGTTGAGAGAGGTGGGGTGACGGGGGTAGTTGTAAGAGGTGGGGGTGACGGAGGTAGTTGAGAGAGGTGGGGTGACGGAGGTGGTTGTGAGAGGTGGGGGTGACGGAGGTAGTTGTGGGAGGTGGGGGTGCGGAGGTAGTTGAGAGAGGTGGGGGTGACGGAGGTAGTTGTGAGAGGTGGGGGTGACGGAGGTGGTTGTGAGAGGTGGGGGTGACGGAGGTAGTTGAGAAAGGTGGGGGTGACGGAGGTGGTTGTGAGAGGTGGGGGTGACGGAGGTAGTGATGAGAAGTGGGGGTGACGGAGGTAGTTGAGAGAGGTGGGGGTGACGGAGGTAGTGATGAGAAGTGGGGGTGACGGAGGTAGTTGAGAGAGGTGGGGGTGACGGGGGTAGTTGAGAGAGGTGGGGTGACGGGGGTAGTTGTAAGAGGTGGGGGTGACGGAGGTAGTTGAGAGAGGTGGGGTGATGGAGGTAGTTGAGAGAGGTGGGGGTGACGGAGGTGGTTGTGAGAGGTGGGGGTGACGGAGGTAGTGATGAGAAGTGGGGGTGACGGAGGTAGTTGAGAGAGGTGGGGGTGACGGAGGTAGTTGTGAGAGATAGGGGTGGCGGGGGTGGTTGTGAGAGGTGGGGGTGACGGAGGTAGTTGTGAGAGATGAGGCTGACGTGGGTAGTTGAGAGAGGTGGGGTGACGGGGGTAGTTGTAAGAGGTGGGGGTGACGGAGGTAGTTGAGAGAGGTGGGGTGATGGAGGTAGTTGAGAGAGGTGGGGTGACGGAGGTGGTTGCGAGAGGTGGGGGTGACGGAGGTAGTTGAGAGAGGTGGGGGTGACGGAGGTAGTTGTGAGAGGTGGGGGTAATGGAGGTGGTTGAGAGAGGTGGGGGTGACGGAGGTAGTTGAGAAAGGTGGGGGTGACGGAGGTAGTTGAGAGAGGTGGGGGTGACGGAGGTAGTTGTGAGAGGTGGGGTGACGGAGGTAGTTATGAGAGGTGGGGGTGACGGAGGTGGTTGTGAGAGGTGGGGGTGACGGGGGTAGTGATGAGAAGTGGGGGTGACGGAGGTAGTTGAGAGAGGTGGGGGTGACGGAGGTAGTTATGAGAGGTGGGGGTGACGGAGGTGGTTGTGAGAGGTGGGGGTGACGGAGGTAGTGATGAGAAGTGGGGGTGACGGAGGTAGTTGAGAGAGATGGGGGTGACGGGGGTAGTTGAGAGAGGTGGGGTGACGGGGGTAGTTGTAAGAGGTGGGGGTGACGGAGGTAGTTGAGAGAGGTGGGGTGACGGAGGTGGTTGTGAGAGGTGGGGGTGACGGAGGTAGTTGTGGGAGGTGGGGGTGGCGGAGGTAGTTGAGAGAGGTGGGGGTGACGGAGGTAGTTGTGAGAGGTGGGGGTGATGGAGGTGGTTGAGAGAGGTGGGGGTGACGGTGGTAGTTGAGAAAGGTGGGGGTGACGGAGGTAGTTGAGAGAGGTGGGGGTGACGGAGGTAGTTGTGAGAGGTGGGGGTGACGGAGGTAGTTGAGAGAGGTGGGGGTGACGGGGGTAGTTGTGGGAGGTGGGGGGTGGCGGAGGTAGTTGTGAGAGGTGGGGGTGACGGGGGTAGTTGTGAGAGGTGGGGGTTATTGGGGTGGTTGTGAGAGGTGGGGGTGACGGGGGTGGTTGTGAGAGGTGGGGATGATGGGGGTAGTTGTGAGAGGTGGGGGTGACGGAGGTAGTTGTGAGAGGTGGGGGTGACGGAGGTAGTTGTGAGAGGTGGGGGGTAACGGAGGTAATTGTGAGAGGTGGGGTGACGGGGGTGGTTATGAGAGGTTGGGGTGACGGAGGTAGTTGAGAAAGGTGAGGGTGACGGAGGTAGTTGAGAGAGGTGGGGGGTGACGGAGGTAGTTGAGAAAGGTGGGGGTGACGGAGGTAGTTGAGAGAGGTGGGGGTGACGGAGGTAGTTGTGAGAGGTGGGGGTGACGGAGGTAGTTATGAGAGGTGGGGGTGACGGAGGTGGTTGTGAGAGGTGGGGGGTGACGGGGGTAGTGATGAGAAGTGGGGGTGACGGAGGTAGTTGAGAGAGATGGGGGTGACGGGGGTAGTGATGAGAAGTGGGGGTTTACGGAGGTAGTTGAGAGAGGTGGGGGTGACGGAGGTAGTTATGAGAGGTGGGGGTGACGGAGGTGGTTGTGAGAGGTGGGGGTGACGGAGGTAGTGATGAGAAGTGGGGGTGACGGAGGTAGTGATGAGAAGTGGGGGTGACGGAGGTAGTTGAGAGAGATGGGGGTGACGGGGGTAGTTGAGAGAGGTGGGGTGACGGGGGTAGTTGTAAGAGGTGGGGGTGACGGAGGTAGTTGAGAGAGGTGGGGTGACGGAGGTGGTTGTGAGAGGTGGGGGTGACGGAGATAGTTGTGGGAGATGGGGGTGGCGGAGGTAGTTGAGAGAGGTGGGGGTGACGGAGGTAGTTGTGAGAGGTGGGGGTGATGGAGGTGGTTGAGAGAGGTGGGGGTGACGGAGGTAGTTGAGAGAGGTGGGGGTGACGGAGGTAGTTGTGAGAGGTGGGGGTGACGGAGGTAGTTGAGAGAGGTGGGGGTGACGGGGGTAGTTGTGGGAGGTGGGGGTGGCGGAGGTAGTTGTGAGAGGTGGGGGTGACGGGGGTAGTTGTGAGAGGTGGGGGTTACTGGGGTGGTTGTGAGAGGTGGGGGTGACGGGGGTGGTTGTGAGAGGTGGGGATGATGGGGGTAGTTGTGAGAGGTGGGGGTGACGGAGGTAGTTGTGAGAGGTGGGGGTGACGGAGGTAGTTGTGAGAGGTGGGGGGTAACGGAGGTAATTGTGGGAGGTGGGGTGACGGGGGTGGTTATGAGAGGTTGGGGTGACGGAGGTAGTTGAGAAAGGTGGGGGTGACGGAGGTAGTTGAGAGAGGTGGGGGTGACGGAGGTAGTTGTGAGAGGTGGGGGTGACGGAGGTAGTTGAGAGAGGTGGGGGTGACGGGGGTTGTTGAGAGAGGTGGGGATGACGGGGGTAGTTATGAGAGGTGGGGGTGACGGAGGTAGTTGAGAGAGGTGGGGGTGACGGGGGTAGTTGTAAGAGGTGGGGGTGACGGAGGTAGTTATGAGAGGTGGGGGTGACGGAAGAAGTTGAGAGAGGTGGTCGGAACAGGGGTGGTCGTGAGAGGTGTGATCTTGACTGAGGTGGTCGTGACAGGAGTGGTCGTGGCAAGAGTAGGTGTGACATGGGTGGACCTGACAATGGTAGGTGTGACAGGAGTGTTTGTGACAGGGGTGGTCGTGACAAGAGTTGTCGTCACTTGGGTGGTCGTGACAGGGGTAGTCTTGACAGGAGTGGTCGTATCAGGGGTGGTCGTGACAGGGGTGGTCGTGACAGGAGTGGTCGTGACAGGAGTGGTTGTGACAGGAGTGGTCGTGACAGGGTGGTCGTGGCAGGGGTGGTCGTGACAGGATTGGTCGTAGCTGGGGTGGTCGTGACAGGGGTGGTCGTGACAGGTGTGGTCGTGACAGGAGTGGTCGTACCAGGGGCGATCGTGACATGGATGATCGTGACAGGATTGGTCGTGACAGGGGTATTCGTGACAGAAGTGGTCGTGACAGGGGTGGGCGTGACAGGGGTTGGCGTGACAGGGGTGGTCGTGACAGGGGTGGGCGTGACAGGAATGGGCGTGACAGGGGTACTCGTAACAGGGGTGGCCGTGACAGGGGCATGTGTGACGAAGTGTTTGTTACAGGGGTAGGTGTGCTAGGGGTGGTCGTGATAGGGGTGGTCGTGCTAGGGGTGGTCGTGATAGGGGTGGTCGTGATAGGGGTGGTCGTGACAGTGGTGGTCCTGACAGGGGTGGTCGTGACAGCGGTGGTCGTGACAGGTGTTGTCGTGACTGGGGTGGGGTTGACAGGGGTGGTGGTGAAAGTTCTGGGAGTGACATGGGTGGCGGTGTCAGGGTTGGGAGTGACAAGGGTGGGAGTGACAGTGGTGGGGTGTCAGGGGTGGTGTGACAGGGGTGGTGGTAACAGGGGTGGTGGTGTTATGGGTGGTCCTCACAGGAGTGGTCGTGACAGGGGTATTCGTGAGTGAAGTGGTCGTGACAGGGGTTGATGTGACAGGAGTGGTCGTGACAGGGGTAAGTGTGACAGGAGCTGGGGATGACAGGGGTGGGGTGACAGGGGAGGTCGTGACTGGGATCGGGGTAACAGAGGTAAGTGTGACAGAGGCTGGGGGTGGGGATGAACGTTAAAGTTGAGACAGTATCAGTGACTGTGGAGGGATAAATTAGCCCGGGCGTCTGGTGGTGAGGTGTTGGAAGATGGATGTATTGAGTTTCGTCCCGTGTGGTGCTTCTGGTGGTGTGGTGATGACTGTGGTGTGGTGTTGTGATGATTTTTTTATTATTTATTTATTTTATATTTATTTATTTTTTTTTTACGAGGAATAGCCACCCGAGCACAGGTCACTGACCCACAAATCCGGACCTGGGGGGCGAAAAATTAATAATAATAATAATAATAATAATAAAATAATAATAATAATAATAATAATAATAATAATAATAATAATAATAATAATAATAATAATAATAAAAATAATAATAATAAAAATAATTATAATAATAATAATAATAATAATAATATAAATAATAATAATAATAATAATAATAATAATAATAATAATAATAATAATAATAATAATAATAATAAAAATAATAATATTAATAATAATAATAATAATAATAATAATAATAATGATAATAATAATAAAAATAATAATAATAATAATAATAATAATAATAATAATAATAATAATAATAATAATAATAATTCATAGTACTCTAAATAAAATTTATAATAAAAAAACTACAAATTAATTACTAAAATATTAATGATAATAATAATAATAAAGAACCATAAAGAAATACAAAATAAAAATAAAGATCAAAAGTGAGAAACGATATACTGTATGTATGTTGTGTAGTTAGTAGCAAGAGAAACAATTGAGACCCTGCAATTGTGAGTAAATGAGGCAGGAAGACATATCAGCAGCCTGGGACTTGGTCACAATTTTTGTGATGCCATATGGCAGCAGGGTCTACCATTAGACAACACATTATACTTCTAATATCTTCCCAGGCGGTAGTACCTCCCTGTTTGGTAGCTGCCTACTACCTACTACGTGTGTGGTGTAGTGATGACTGTGATGTGTGGTGTGGTGATGACTAGTGTGTAATGTGGTGATGACCGTGGTGTGTGATGTGGTGATGGCCGTGGTGTGTGGTGTTGTGATGACCCTGGTGTGTGATGGGGTGATGACTGTGGTGTGGGATGTGGTGATGACTGGTGTGTGGTGTGGTGATGACTGTGGTGTGTGTGGTGTAGTGATGACTGTGGTGTGTGGTGTTGTGATGACTGGTGTGTGATGTGGTGATGACCGTGGTGTGTGATGTGGTGATGACTGTGGTGAGTGGTGTGGTGGTGACTGTGGTGTGTGTGTGGTATGGTGATGACTGTGGTGTGTGGTGTTGTGATGACTGGTGTGTGATGTGGTGATGACCGTGGTGTGTGATGTGGTGATGACTGTGGTGTGTGATGCAGTGATAACTGTGGTGTGTGGTGCGGTGATGACTGGTCTGTGGTGTGGTGATGAATGGTGTGTGGTGATGACTGTGGTGTGTGGTGTGGTGGTGACTGTGGTCTGTGGTGTGGTGATGACTGGTGTGTGGTGATGACTGTGGTGTGTGGTGTGGTGGTGACTGTGGTGTGTGGTGTGGTGATAAATGTGATGTGTGGTGGGGTAATGTCTGAGGAATATGGTGTGGTGTTTACCCACCTTTCTCACGGGCCCCGGCCAGAGGTCGACACCCGGCTATCTAGCGGTCGAAGTGAATGAATCATGGGACCGAGCAACGTAGTTCTGATTTATTAACCTAAGCGCTGAGTCAGCTTATAGTTAGAACCAGTCCTGCACCTACACCTCACACCACGCACCCCAGTCATCCAGTCATCCAGCTCATCACCCACACACCCAAGTTATCACTCCAGAACACAACCAAATTATTGCATCATCACTTTCTAATCAACAATCAACCTTACAACGTGGTCATCACCCCACCACACACTCGGTCATCACCCCACCACACACTCAGTCATCACCCCACCACACACTCGGTCATCACCCCACCACACACTCGGTCATCACCCCACCAAACACTCAGTCATCACCCCACCACACGCTCGGTCACTCACCCCACCACACACTCGGTCATCACCCCACCAAACACTCAGTCATCACCCCACCATACGCTCAGTCATCACCCCATCCGACACTCAGTCATCACCCCACCACACACTCGGTCATCACCCCACCACACACTCGGTCATCACCCCACCACACACTCGGTCATCACCCCACCACACACTCGGTCATCACCCCACCAAACACTCAGTCATCACCCCACCATACGCTCAGTCATCACCCCACCCGACACTCAGTCATCACCCCACCATACGCTCAGTCATCACCCCACCCGACACTCAGTCATCACCCCACCACACACTTGGTCATCACCCCACCACACACTCGGTCATCACCCCACCAAACACTCAGTCATCACCCCACCACACACTCGGTCACCACCACACCACGCAACATACAGTCACCTCCCCACTACACATACGCTTTCATTCACCTGTGTTTATAGTGAACCGATCGACGGCCTAGACTCGAGGGAAATGACTAAAACAGGTTAAAGCGGCGGTAAACCACTCACAGCTTAATACAAACAAAATTAACAGCAACATGTATATTCGTTCAAAGGTGAATGATTGTTCCAATAGTTTGATAGCAAATTGTGTTTCAATATACCGCCATGTGTCCATAAAGTGGGCGGGGTGACAGCCAGGTACGTGATCAGTTCTACTTCGCGTCGTTATCAAAACAAATTGAAAAAAAAAAAAAAAAACCGTTGTACAATTTGACAAAGTTGTAATTTTTAACCATAGTTCGTTTTCCAGTTAATTTATTTCAATTTACAACGCCAAACATAACACGTGCAGTAGATAGTGAACGTCGCCCATGACCACTCGTGACAAGAAACCACAACAAGCTCAACTTTACCCCTTCATCACACATGGTAATATATTCTCAAATATTTATCAACTTAAAAGACACTAAATACATTCCTCTACGCATATGTGGATAACTAAATACGAGCAAAGTTGTGGAAATAAATATTCCTCCGCCGACCACAACACGTCTGGATCATGTGTCGTGTAACGCTCCGACTACAATTTCACAAACAAGAGAAGTTGTGAGTGTATGGGGCAGGTTTTATGCGTCCACAGCAGAATCAGATGAAGTCAATGTATTTTTAGGAACACTTTCCATTGTTTAAGATACTAATTGAGCGGTTCAGTATTGAATGGAGTCAGACTGGCGATAATTGGACTTCTTGTTAGCTAGTAGTCTCTGGTACAAGGTGGTGGTGGTGGTGGTGTGTAATGGTACAAGGTGGTACAATAATTGTGATGTAGTCTCTGGCACATAGACTACGTATATTTTACTTTGTGCATAAAGTAAAATAAACATATCAACATAGTTACTCTCATATAAAGTAAAAATATTAAGCATTATAAACATAACCTCTACTGCATTAATCATGTACAGATACATGTATATAATCCACTTACTATTACAACCATGACGTGACTTGTTAACGGTGAGAAAAATATCATCAGTAAACTAAAAAAAATAAAAATAAAAAAAAATTGTCTGGGAATCCTTGCATTTCAGCCGCGGTTAATTATTCAGTAACGAGTGAAGCTGATAGTAGCGCCCCAGTAATTAACAGTAAGGGTCTCCTCTCCATTGTGTTGTAATGAGAAAAATGGATAATGAAGAGGCGTTGAGGGGAGGCAGACTGTGGCCGGGTATTACCACTGGACAATGGTTAACACACTTTATACTAGTTCCCTCCACCTTTACACTGGGATATAACTCCATATTTCAGGTTCCCATAAACTTTACACTGACTATACACGTTTAATTATTGGAATACTTATGGTATGTCTCTGTGTTTATATCAGGGTTATTGACCGGTCGTAGTGTTTCTTGAATCTATTGTTTGCATTTGTTAGTATGTCATATCTGCTCCCTCATCCTCCTCAACTACAGGTAACAAATTAGAAAGGTAATTTACCTCATATTCTTCTACGTTATATTCACCTGTCTCACTTCAATTTCCACCTGTTCATATATAGTATCTTCACACTCCCTTACCTCCACCTTCCTCGTCTCCACCTATTATCACCGCTCCTCCTCCTCACCTGTTATCACCTACACTCACCACCTGGTCTCACCTGCCTGTAATACCATCCGTCACCTCTATCATTCAGTACAATCTTCAGTAATGACTGTTTGCATCTGCCTCTCCGGTCATCAGTGTACACGTTGGTCACATATATATATCAAAAGAATCTCAATCACGCAGGAAGGAAATTAGAATTAAATGAAGAGAAGTTGAATTTACGAGAAACATTTAATATTTCTTTAAAGCCGCCAACACCAATGTTACTGAGGACAAAGACACCACATAATGCTCAATATGTTTAGTAGGAAATGTGTGGGTTTAAGATATACAATTTCCATAATAGATCAAAGCAGCATATCCTGAATAGACCTTTACCAAGCTGGACTCACTTAGGTGGACTCTAGCGATACATTATATGATTTTTTGAGTTTAACTTTTATTTACATTTTGTTCTCTCTCTAAATTATATATTCTGATACAACACAACTAAATAAAAGTGTTAAGCTGGAATTACCTGAGACAAATGTACCGCAAGTAAATATTTTAATTAGCCTTCAGTTACCTTCATTTAAATACCTGTAACAATTAGTGAGCTTCCGGTCTATTATCAAATGATTTTCCCCTTCACATAATTTCAATTATCTTATTAAACTGCCTCACCCCCATCCACAATTAACACGGCTCTTCCCCTCACCTGTAATTAATGGCATTCTTCATTCATCTCATATCATCTATCACTAATTAAGCCCCTCACTCTGCTGTACCTATACCACAAATTACTTATATTTACGACCAAAACCCATAAATAACAACGCAACCACAAATTCTTAAAAAAATTCTTAAAATGACGTTTGTATGATATGAACTTTTTACTGAACGGTGAAATGTGACTGAAGATTCGATCTGACAATATTACTGTCTCACTAGAGATAACAGAGAGAGAGAGAGAGAGAGAGAGAGAGAGAGAGAGAAACACACACACAAAGAAAATCACAAAAAAACACAAAACACACACGCACATACACACACGTATATAATAATAGTTGCCTCTCGTGTAACGAGGATGGCAGGCCCAAGGGCCACCTAGGCGTGATTTTATTTAAGGTGTAGAAGATGTCGCTAACACAACAACCACACCCTGAGTTAACGAGTTGCATGACCCAGTGTCAAAGAATAGTCCGAGAAGACTGGACAACTCGCCAACTACACTGGCTAACCATTACCCCAGAACACGATCCGCAAATCGATATACATCCAGGTTCTCAATTACTGCTGGGTAGACAGAGGCAAATGGCGTAAAGAAACTTGACCATAGTATTACCCTGCCCGGGGATCGAACCCGGGTCCGCACGCTAGCCAGGCGAGCATGCTGACCATTATACCACAGGTCACCGTACACACACTTATAAACAGACACACACGCACACACACATATGCACAGACTCTCTCTCTCTCTCTCCCTCTCTGCCAGAAACGACCACTAACACACACTATGGTACAAAGACACTCACAGTATCTTATAAAGTTGGTTATGAAAATTACCTTTCCTCCTTGTGTTACCTCCACCATCACCTGAGTCCCACAACCTGCCAGCACATAACACTCTCGGTGATGTTGTGTGCTGGACTTTGAGCCCCGCGTGTATACACCCTCGTGGCTACACTCTCTCCCTTTACACCTGAATCAACACATATCCGATAACCACAGAGCCTTAGCATTCTCCAGAAAACATACCTAGCCACATGCAGACACACAGAAACACGTACACAAACACACGCACAGGCAGACAGACAGACAGACGCGTGCGCATGTACACACGCATACACGTACGCACGCACGCATGCACCCACGCATGCATGCACGCACGGACGCACGCACCGAATTCCCCAGAAAAATCTATACACACTTCCTGAAAGATTTTCGCACAGATCGCATGAATGCTTCTATTAAAACAGCAACAACAACATTGTCCTCACTCGTTGATGTGTGACGCCCCCAACAGGTGAGCACAATGTTGCTGTTGTAATACAAACGTTGACACGATCTCCACTAATACCTGTAAGGCAGCGGTTATGCAAATTATTCATGACACCAAGTGAACCACTGTGTAGGAAGGAGTTATTCACTTATGGTTCATTATAATCTGACATTAAATTCCCTAAATAAACCAGTTTGGATTTACTCATCAAGTTCAGTAGAGAAAAGTCACAAACATGCCAGTTTCAGTGTAACATTATTTTAAAAGTTATATTCAGTTCTGTGACTGGGCATATATCATTATATCTAAGAAAAGTCTTTATAGATGAACTACCATACAATATCACCATGAACCACCATACAATATCACCATGAAACACCATACAATATCACCATGAACCACCGTACAATATCACCATGAACCACCATACAATATCACCATGAACCACCATACAATGTCACCATGAACCACCACACAATATCACCATGAACCACCATACAATATCACCATGAACCACCATACAATATCACCATAAATCACCATACAATATCACCATGAACCACCATACAATATCACCATGAACCACTATACAATATCACCATGAACCACCATACAATATCACCATGAACCACCATACATTATCACCATGAACCACCATACAATAACACCATGAACCACCATACAATATCACCATGAACCACCATACAATAACACCATGAACCACTCAGCTGTCAACATGTTACTGGTAGGATCCACCTGCCTCCAAACTCCTGACAGGTGTCATCAGTGTGTACATTACTGTAGATGTTGTGTGACCCGGTACTCGAACCATCACATTTTCAGCCCCTTAGGTCATGACTGGGCACTGGCTCGCGCCTCTGAGCTGCAGCTGTAATATAGTTAGGTCCGACTAACTTTATGGCCGGGTCCTGAGTATATACCCTTAGTCTAGCTAAATAAAAGCCACCCAACGGCAGCTGTGACAATTCTCGAGACCAACCTCACTCCTTTCTCCTCCACCCACCGAGTGGTGAGTCAGGTGAGTGTTTATATAGTTCGTTAAAAACGTATTTATCACAATATTTAGAATTTTTTAAGTTATTTTCAGCATATATGATCAAAATTATGTCAACTTATGTTAAGCCGTTTAGTATGTGTTTTTCAAAATTCATATATTTTTATCAATATATTTTCCCGTATTCCATCACTTAGACAGTATTAATATTCATGCATCTCGTCAAATGTCTTCATAATATTCGAGGAATTCAAATTCAAATTCAAAACATTTATTGGCAAATACATCAAAAGGAGCTGGTTAGCATGCTAACTAGCCCGCCTAAAACTGGTCTTAATAGGAGCTCTTTAACATGCTACTAATCATAAATCAGATATGTATACAACAAATAAATATGTATAAAATCAACAATCTTATGTTAAACTTACAGATTTTTTTCATAATATTCTGAACCATATTTTTGTTTATTAAATAACAAACCAGCTCTGTAATATCAGTAATACCATCACCCCTAAATTCTGATAAACAGTTACATTCCATAATGTAATGATATAATGTATGAGACTTTACATAGCCACACAGTTTACAAGGAATACCATCAGTTCCTTCAATATATTGCCAGTAATATTTGTATCCAAAGCGTAGTCTCATCACAAATGTATCATACTTACCGAAGCCTTACCATAAGTACAACTTGTAGACTTCAAAACTCAACATAATGTTTCAAACGACTACTGCCGTTGTTCAATATTTTCCCAATATTGTCCATTTCCCATTGCAGTCGGATTTTTACCATTCTATATTTTATTCTTTTAATACCCAAAATACAATCGTATTCTACAATTTATTTGCCACACCCTAGCTTAGACAAATAACACTGGGGAACAAAATTCAACTTTTTGTCAGTTGCATACATTTTGAAACCTGTTTCTGGGTAAATTGAGGTCACTGATTTCAAATATGGCACAGTTTTTTTTCTTTCGGGTCTAGTTTTGTTGCCGTGAGTTACCTACCATTTACTACTATATATAGTTAGAAAACCATATATTACTGCTAAAAATCTAAACCAGCACACAGAGAGGAATTACCAAACACGTAGAATTAATTTTTAATTACTTTTATTTACCTTGACAAGCATATTTTGGATTCATCAGCTGCTTTTGTGAACTATGCCAGATTTATTCAGGCACAAACTTGCGTTTAATGGACTGTCTTGAATATCGCCTCTCAGTGTAGTCTCGCTGAATGCTCCAGCAATAGTCCGCCATCATGTGAATGTCCCAGCGACCTTGATACCTGTCTTCCATGACTTTGATATCCTGGTGAAAGCGTTCACCTTGCTCATCACTCATGTCCCCCAAGTTTGCCGGAACAGTTCAAGATGACTGTTCAGGAAATGCATCTTAATGCTCATGTTGCAACCTAACACATGGAAACTTTCCATCAAAGATTCAACGAGCTTTTTATAGTCCTCTGATTTCCTGTTTCCAAGAAAGTTCCTTACAACAGAAACGAATGCTCCCCATGCATTTCTCTCAACATCAGTCATGGATTGAGTGAAGGCTTGGTCTTTAATCAGCGTCCTAATTTGAGGGCCGTCGAAAATACCTGCTTTGAGTTTTTCTAGCGTTAAACCAGGGAACACTTCACACAGATACTTAAAACAGTCACTGTCAGTATCGAGCGCCTTGACAAACTGTTTCATAAGGCCCAGCTTGATGTGAAGGGGCGGGAAAACAATTTTTTCACGTTCCACTAGGGGTTCATAAATGATGTTCTTTTCCCCAACATTGAGGCTTTCCCTAACTGGCCATTCCTTCTGAATCTAGTGTCTGTCTTTGGCTCTGCTGTCCCAGAGGCAGATAAAGCAAGGAAATTTTGTATACCCACCTTGCTATCCTAGCAAAAAACTGACCATTTTTAGATCAACACAGATGATCCATTTGTGTTCTTCATATTTGAGTAGCTCCAAAACCGTTTTGATGTGTTCATATTTTTCTTTCAGGTGTACTGAGTGTACCTATGGGTATTGCGCCAAAGATGTTGCCTATATGTAATAAAACACACTTCAGACTCCGCTTAGAGCTATCTATAAAGAGGCGCCACTCTTTCGGATCATAACCTGGAGCTCCAATCGCGGTGACTAATCCAGAAATAAAATAATTGTTTTAATGAAATAAAATAATAATGCACACACTAATGCACACACAAATCTATATTTGACGCACTGATGTAATTAAGAATTATATTTGATGAATGTAAACTAATATGCTTATTACCTCCCTTTGCTATTTTCAGAATCTGTGACCTGATATGTAAATTGCCGCGTAGCATCAAAACTAAACCTGATCTGCACAAACGAATGCCATTTTCAAAATCTGTGACCTCAAATCTACCAGAATCAAGTGTCAGAACTCATGCAACCGAAAGTGTGTTCACCAGTGTAATCAGCAACCTCGTTCATAAAAATACCACAATGGGATGGAATCCACATAAAACTTACATCATATCCAAGTGATTATATGTCATGAATACACTTCTTACATTTTAAAACTAAATCACCATCAAGGGGCACTTTAGAATTTAAAGCAAATAGAGCGATTTGACTGTCAACAAACCCAAAAACTGTCTTTTGCCTCACAAAGGCATTCTTAAGTCCCACATAAAGTTCAGCAGTGGTGCTGGAACTTCTATCCCCAATTCTCTTGGATATTTTTTCTTCAACACTAATACCATATTAAAAAAATTCCCTAATAACAATGCCACATCCGGCCTGATTCCCATTAACTGAACCATCACAGTACATATGTATAACATTTTCCTTATGGTACTCAGATATCTTCTCAAGGAATATTTGCCGTAACTCAAAAGGCTTACATGCTTTTTTTTTAAACTCTAGCTTATTCATTCTTACAGATACTCTTTCCATGAACCAAGGTTTCAAATAAACTTTGTTTGGCAAAGATACACAAAAATCTACAATATTATATTCACACAACATCTGACAAAGGTTTTTAGTATAAGTATTCATCTTAAAATTCCCAGTAATTGCATTAGTAAATTTATCAACAGCTGACTTCAGATACCCATCACCACGCCTAATAAGCCTTCGAGTAGAAATGACAGTCAACTCCCTAATTCTGTGTATTATGCTCGGGACATTTAGCTCCATCCTCATAAGCTCTAATGGCCTTAGATCTTTTCCTGAGTAAGAAGCTAGAACTGGAGCTAAATAATCAATGATACTCCTAACTGCACTTAAGTACATAGATCTTAAAGCTGGTATACCAACACCATTTCCTGTACATATATTTTTGACATAAGTAATTTGATCCTTAACATTATTATTTATACCCACAAACATTCCCAGATATTTGTAACTGGATACTTTTTGCAATTTTATTCCATTTAGCCCGTTCAAAAAATCCATTTACTGCCCTTTACTGAAATTTAGTTTTATTTTCATTAATGACCAGTCCCAAAAAGACACAAAGATACTGCAGCTGATCAATGACCCTAGACATATCTTCCTCATTCTTACATTGGATCAGAATGTCATTAGCATAAATGATTACTTGGGACTCGCCCTGACCTTGAAACCAGACACTCGCTTTTCTGTTAGTTAAGTAATCTGTAATCCACATCAATAATTTTCCTTTTATACCTTTACTTACAAGACTTTCTAAGATCACTTCCTTATTTGCCTTATCATAGGCATTTTTAAAATATACGAGGAACTCAGGGTTAGATTATTTCCGCAGTCACGAATCTTTCACCTAAAATCCTACATTGCAGAAAACGTGTGCTGGTGTCATATTCAGGATAAACTATAATTAACGTACGGAGTCAATATAGTTTTACAGTAAACATTATGTGACATTAATAAACGAGTCGGTCAAAAAAAAAAATCGCTTTCATATGAAAATGAGATCGAGTCATTACTGCTTCGATCAAAACAAGATGAAGAAATAGGAAGAGTATGAAATTTTGTTTTAATGAAAACAAATATTATAAAAACAACTAACTTCAGTGTGTAGGAAGGAATGACCAAACTGACTATAACTTCCTGTTACCAGGACACACATGGGAAGAAAATACCTTGTAGAGGGTTTTAGGGCCAGAAACAATTCCTCCATAATTATAACAAAGAAAGGCCCACAACTACAGGATCATGATTTTATTCGAGAACCTTAAATTATCACTATATTTTAGGTCGTGCAATATAGAGGAACCAAAAAATCATCAGGAATAAAGTCTGATCATTGTGAAGAACATTTATGATCTTCGTAATTCTTGATGTTTGTGTCATCTGTGGGTCCCTGGGAGTGGTGTTGAGTAAAGAGGAAAGATGATCAGATCATTATAAATAGTTTCTGAGGAGGAACGACTGTCCGTTGGTGACAATTTGCACACAATTCACTGTATACTAAACCTTCGGCAGCATAACAGGCACTTCACTTTACTGCCTTCAGTGCTCCAATTGCAAAGCTAGGTACCCATTTACAGCTGCGTGGACTGGGGTGCCCCAGGGTCGAACCATCGACCTTAGGAAAAGAGCTTGACAGAAAAGTTATTAATTTTGAAAGATCTATGAACTTAAGACTACTCTGCAGTCTACCATTTTTATGGATGGTTTATTAACAATCTGTTGTAAATAAACCACAACTATATAACAACTCTGTCTCGTCACTACGGAGATGGTCGTAAAGACACAAGAAGTAGCAGAAATTTGGTTATCTTAAAAGTTAACAAGCAAGTTAATAAAAAAAACAAAATATAGATAGTTAGCACTGTACAACACTCACCCGTATTCACAGTTCAGGTACCAATGATACGTAAGCCAGTGTGACATTTACCAAATCAAAACGAAACCAACTCTCGCCTGACACAGCTGAACGGTCCCCATCTCACACTGACACAACAAACACATTTTTCACCAAATTTCTTTCACTTTAGTGTAGAAAAGTGCTAGTTGTTAAATCACCGAATGATATGTGTTATTCAGACAACCAAAGTGTTCAATTATTAAATTATTAAATATAGTATTTATAATCTATCTATCTATCTCTATATATAAGGTTCCTTGCAAGGAATGTAATATGTTTTACTTAGGCCAGACAGGTAAAGATCTTGTAACCAGACTTAAACAACATAAATATAGTGTTAGGACAGGCCAGGAATCCAATGCTCTGTTTGTTCATTTGAGGGATAATAAGCATTGCATTGACTGGGATAATGCCTCCTCAATATTACCCTGTAATTCAATTGTGTTGTAGTGGATGTGTTGTAGTGGATGTGGTATTTGTGGATGTGGTGTAATGAATGTGTTGTAGTGGATGTGGTGTAGTGGATGTGTTGTAGTAGATGTGTTGTAGTGGATGTGGTGTAGTGGATGTGGTGTAGTGGACGTGGTGTAGTGGATGTATTGTAGTGGATGTGGTGTAGTTGATGTGGTGTAGTGGATGTATTGTAGAGGATGTGTTGTAGTGGATGTATTGTAGCAGATATGCTGTAGTGGATGTGGTGTAGTGGATGTGGTGTAGTGGATGTATTGTAGCGGATGTGTTGTTGTGGATGTGGTGTAGTGGATGTGGTGTAGTAGATGTATTGTAGCGGATGTGGTGTAGTGGATGTGGTGTAGTGGATGTGTTGTAGTGGATGTGGTGTAGTGGATGTGTTGTAGTGGATGTGGTGTAGTGGATGTGGTGTAGTGGATGTGGTGTAGTGGATGTGGTATAGTGGATGTGTTTTAGTGGATGTGGTGTAGTGGATGTGGTATAGTGGATGTGTTTTAGTGGATGTGGTGTAGTGGATGTGGTGTAGTGGGTGTGGTGTATTGGATGTGGTGCAATGGATGTATTGTAGTGGATGTGGTGTATTGGATGTATAGTAGTGGATGTGGTGTATTGGATGTGGTGTATTGGATGTGGTGTAGTGGGTGTGGTGTAGTGGGTGTGGTGTATTGGATGTGGTGCAATGGATGTATTGTAGTGGATGTGGTGTATTGGCTGTATAGTAGTGGATGTGGTGTATTGGATGTATTGTAGTGGATGTGGTGTAGTGCAGGGGTTCTCAACCAGGGGGGAATTCCCCCCAGGGGGGGGAATTCAGGTTTTCGGGGGGGGGGGGGGGGGAAACTGATTCGGGAGCAAGATATATGTTCGATGAGAAATCAATCACAGAATTTTGGCCCTTGATGTGCGATTCCTACCCAAAAGTGGCAGAAAGAGCTATCCGTGCATTGCTTCCGTTTGTGTCGACATATCTTTGTGAGTCAGGCTTTTCAACTCTGTTGCAAATTAAAACGAAGCAACGTAGTAGATTAGAGGTAGAAAATGACCTGCGTTGTGCCCTTTCAAGCACTCCTCCGCGTATCCCAGAATTGGCGAAGAAAAACAATCACAGGTTTCTCATTGACTGTAATCTTCATCTGAATAAAATTAATTACAAATTTACAATATCCTGGTATTATATTGAACTTTTTGTTTGTTGCATTATGCTTCAGTTTGGTCTGTTAAGTAATTCATTATAAATATAAAAAAAACTATTTTACTTTTATTCAAGTTTTATAAATCCATCAACATTTTCAATTGGCATTTAATTTGTAAAACTCCACTATGAAAATAATCCATGTAAAATTGTAAATGTATATGTACTAATATGGAAAAAATAAAGGATTTTCAGTATTATATTCATATTATTTGGAGTGCACTTCTTGAGGCAGACAATCTTGGAAAGGAGGGGGAATGACATTCTGACATATGGTGAAAGGGGTGCATGGGGCAAACAAGGTTGAGAACCACTGGTGTAGTGGATGTATTGTAGTGGATGTGGTGTAGTGGATGTATTGTAGTGGATGTGGTGTAGTGGATGTGGTGTAGCTGACAGGGTCGGACAACGTCGGGGACCCCAACTGGATCTATTATAAAATATTGATGTTGGAATGAGAGTCACTTAAGCTGTATTAGTTATGTTTATAATGAGTGAATCTTAGAGACATTTATATAACTAAATACTGTGTTTGTGTCCCCGATAAACCTGAGGTCATTAATATTACTCAGAGATATACAGCCAATAACACTGACACTAAACATGTATAAGACAGGTGATTCAGGTGATTACTATTGTCAACATTGTCAAATCAGTTCATTAAGAAGACGAAATGCATATTGAGGAACGTTGGTGGACTCTGAGAAGGACGGAGGTTTGTGCTCGTGTGAATCAATATTGATGAGTATTATATTTGCACTCAATTATTCACCCAGCATTGTACCATAATCTCGTCCCTTGTGTACTCCCATAATTAACCCAATCATCCACCATCCATCATGAGTTACGATGTTTTACACTATGTAATTCTTGGCCACGTTTTACATGTTATCTAGACTAGTGGATACAGCACTATGCCCCTGCCCATATATCCACCTGTAAATGGTTACCTAAAATTACAGTTGGGGAAGTAAAGGAGTCCAGTGCACTGCTGACATCACTGCCTTCTTGTGTACCAAAAGGTTAGTATACATTGTATACACAATGTCCCTCACGTGTCTGTGGGAACTATTTTCACCCAAACTACAGTATGTGATCTTATCAAGGGTTAGGGATGCACTTTCCACTGACCTAAAATTAATACCTGGTATAGTCTATTTAGTTTGACCTAGACAACAAGGGTTTTCAACTCATTTTGTTCAGGTTGACAGTTCTTGGGTGCGGCACCTGGCTATTATACAGCCTGTTAAACAATTACGAAAATTAAAATACAATCACAATTTATATCAGCGTAGTCAACACTCTGCAGAATGAAAGTTAGAAAACATATTCGGTAAATTGTTAGTAATTAACATTAGTGTTAAATAGTGACAGAAAATCGTGGTTGGGCTTCATTAAATTTTGGAAGACAGCAATTCTACCCCTGGTGACTCTACTGCTTCTGTTGTGCTGCAATTGTGTTTAGGCAGGTGGCGTCAGGCAGGCAGCTCTGCAAACACCCGTACTGCTCTGCTCACTACACGATTAGTTATTTATCACAAACTTACGAGAATTTATTTGCCATCATCGTGATATATACTGTGTCTCTGTTCATCGTTTGTCTTGTTTTATTACTTCTGATGTAACTAAACTGTAAATTACATTTAATATCGAAATGCTTGCTATTTCGTGTAAGAAAAAGTACTGGTTTCTTTTTCGTTTAATCCTCACTTTTATATCAGCAATAGAGAGTAAGTGATCACTGCCCTGCCCACGTCCACGCCAGTAGTGAATCTCTTTAGTCACCGGATGTTCCTTTGTGGATGGACCGCTTCGTTGCGACATTTTCCATTTGACGATATCCAAATATATTAGTATTGTGTGTGTACACCAAGGTACTCCAAGAAAAACTAAGGTACAGTAAGGTCACGGTAATAAACAAGGGTACACCTAAGTACAGTAAGGTCTTATGAGTGCACCAAAGTCCAGGTACAGCATCGCCGTAATCAAGTGGACTCACCGGGGTGAGGGTTGTGGTAGCCCCCGCACCGTCCGCTACACCCGGGTATGCTTTAATCGAGTCAGAGGCGTATAGTGCTTGAATAATTGAGTCAAATTTTCTCCACCCCTCACAGATCAGAGGTTGGTAGGAGTAGAGGTCTGGATAAGAGAAGATAGTGATTATTAATCACTATCTTCTTCCTGAGCACTGTCATCCACTGCCGACACTTTACACGACATCCTCTCCAACTCCTCCTTACTCTTTGACCTCATCTTCTCAGTTTTCCTCTCTTCCTCAGCCCTTTTCTTTGCCCTCTTCGCTTCCTTCTCCCTCTCTTCTTTCAGCTTGGCAGTCACAATTTTGTCAACGCCATCAATGCAGCCCTCCCTTCCCGGTTTCCTCTGGGCTGCCAGGAAGCTTTTCTCTCGTTCGTGCACTTTGCTGTCGTCTGCCACATCAAACAACTTCTCAGATATATCCTCGAACCTCATCTTCAGCTTCCCGTTCTTCGTTTTCTTCCTTTTCTGTTTCTGTTCATTTCCCTTCATCATCATCGTCTCCCTCCGCATCCTCCACAGGTCGTGGACTCTCATTTTCACCCTGATTTCAGAGATAGTGGGGACAGTGGCCTTCCTATACACATCCAGTACCTTCTCAGTCACCTTGTTGGTGGCATCCATATAATCAAAAGCATTTGTTCTTCTCCTTAACCTCTCGTTTTCTGCTTCATAAGCCAGGGCACTTCCAACTTCCTTGTTCAGAGGCAACTTGTTAGATGGCAGAGGCATCCGAACCCCGAACACCTTATCGTTACCCTGGCGCAGCTGAGTGTTGCTAATCTTAGGACGACCCATCTTGGTGGCGGCCCTTTGAACTAACTGCAAAACAACACAGAAAAAACAACTTTCAGCACTTCAATATCACCACCTATTGAACAATATTTTATTCAAAAGTACGGACTGAGATTTTGTCCTTAACTGTCCAAGTCAAGCTACTTGGGCTGAATTCGTTGATCAGTCCTGGGACGAATATTACCAACGGCGTGAATAGATTCCGTGGAATAAATTCAGGGCATTCCCGTCCAGGGAGCCTCAACAAACTCTGTAAATATTGCCATTGGCCTGCCATTGGCACATATACGGAGTTTGGTAATGTTCCATGAGCGGGAATGTCCTGATTTCATTCCACGGAATCTATCCACGCCGTTGGTAATATTGGGCCCTGGTTTTCGAAATATACGTATGTGGTGACTTGCAGCAAAAATATCGGCATAATTTGTAGCGCATTGGGTTGTAAAACAATAGCATATTATGAACCAGTGTACACAGTAGTCGAATAATCCAATTCAATAACTTGATTTTAACAGGTTGTGCCACATTGCTAGTCCCTTTATTATTTACAGTTTTTTCGTGTTTTTCATGCCAAACCCAAAAGTATCCACAAACCTTCTAATGCAATGATGTAAAAAGCTCAAACCTTATCGGAATTAGCGTAGCCGATAGACAAATAATCCAACCCAAGCAATTAGATTTTGAAAACTTTTGCAAAAGTGTCACTCCCTACTGTATAGCCTCGACCGAATTACTGATACCAATGCTGAGTTTCTTTAACATTATAATAACAATTACAATTTTTCCTCTTGTCAGTTTAAAGATACATTTTTATTTCATTTATTTTCTCTTACTTACTAGTTAACAAAACACTATGTAACCAATACGGTATATATGGAGGATTTAACAATATATATCCTGTAAATATTTGTCATTATGATATTAATTAAAGGATAAGCCTTTTTGTAGTCTAAAAAGCCTTTACTGTATTTTTTTATTTACCAACACAAAAACAAATTAAGGTCACTGGATGGCGAGTGAAAGTCTTCCTTTATCATTCGTTCAGTAAGTAAAAGTCTTATGAAATATTGTTATTGTGTTTTAAGTAAATTCTGGATCATCTTCATATATTTATGTTTTTTTTGCATGTATGTATCATTATATGATTGTTCTTGCGCATGTATATATCTCTATGTATAAGCTATTTGTTCTTCATCAACTCTCAGAATATATTAATTGTAAGAATCTCTCCACCTTTCAATACATATTATCAAAGTAAAAACCTAAAGAACAATTTAATGCAAAAATACTGAGGTGACTTGGTCATACCTTTACATTACCAGCAAATGATAATTGACTTCACACCTCACTGCTTCACACACACACACACACACACACACACACACACACACACACACACACACCAATTGTTGAATATATTCTACAAACCCAACACAACCAGAACAAAGACAGAACTACAGCTCCCCAACAAAAATTACATGAATATAATTTTAGTTTTGCCTTCACCACACTACCACCATTTGGTCAGCGTCAGATAAAACTACAAACCTTAACATCGTTAAATGTTTAACCAACTTTTGTATCATCAGACCAATAATGTTTAAAATTTTCATATTATAACCAACATTATGCATAACTTTCGTTTATACATAGCTTACCCTTCCACCTGTAATTTTACCTTCTGTCTATGTTAAAGAATTTGGTTACCTGAACCAAAATTACTAAAATAAATATATTTTATTTTTTTAAACTATTTTCTTAAGAGACAAATATAGAGGAACACACCTACACAGTCACCACGGCTCCACCGTCAAGAGACAACGCGTAAACCAGAGTTGTCTCTATCAGGGAGAGGAAATAGTTTTTACTTTTACTGACCAAAGAGAGAGAGAGAGAGAGAGAGAGAGAGAGAGAGAGAGATAAAATTGAAGTTCACGTAGAAATTTATAACCCCCAAAAACTACACATGGTCTGTTAAAATCTGATTTTAAAACTAAGTTGTGTTTATAATTTACGTTATTGAGGCGGGTGAGGACATACGGGATACTGCCCTTGTAATACACCGTCGACTAGGGCTGCTACTGTGGCCTCTGCTGTTGTAAAAGACCTTTGAGTTTACTACAGAACTGTATAATATTAGTGATGATATTACACCAGATGTGGTATTATACTAAAGATGTGGTAATATATCTAGGAGTGTTATACGATATAGTACCAGATGCGTTAAACCCGGATGTAAGTGTACCTGGACGTGATATCGTACCAGGATGTGTTATTGTACCAGGATGTGTTATTGTACCAGGATGTGTTATTGTACCTGGATGTGTTATTGTACCTGGATGTGTTATTGTACCAGGATGTGTTATTATACAAGTGTCTTCTCCCCAAATTAAAATCCGAGGTTCACAGAAATAATTTTTGAGATGAGAGTCAACAGTGAGACAGTGGAGCTCTGGCAGGTACAGTTCATAGAGACTTATTACAGTGGAAAGTCCAGATGAAAGCAGCGACGAACAGAACAATGAACTCACGAGAAATTCTGAAATGTCAAGTATTTCTGGGTAACTTTCAATCTACGTTTCCCTGTCAGTTGCGCTAAAAATATACCCACCTGGCGATATATATATATATATATATATATATATATATATATATATATATATATATATATATATATATATATATATATATATATATATATATATATATATTTATTTTGGTGTTGAACAGAGGAAAGCATTGATAGTTTTTCAAGGAAGTTCATCATTTGCTTGTTCAGTGATGACCTTTCCACTGCCATTTTGGAATATTTGTAAACATGTTAGTCAGGTTAATAAGCCCTGTGTTAATCTTGGAGTCCGCTGCAGCTTTTCCATAGGTGAAAGTATATCCTTCAGTCATCATTTCGTCAAACATGTTTCGGTTCTTTCCCAAAGTGCCCAAGTTATCGACCCTGCATAAACTGTCCTGGGTGATGCTCCTCGGCTCAGACACCACCGTTATCCTCGTGTAAAAACTCGCTGACCTGACTGAGAATAAATGTATTGTTAAATTAGTGACAGATGATCATAACACCTTCTACCTCCTCACCAGAGTGACTTACTTCTTATTAAGATAGTCTGCTGACCCCCTGTGTACGGCGTCGCCTCTGAGCTCCATAAAATCGACTATCATTAGCGAAATAAAGTATTAAAAGTGGCGTCCCGAAGTGAAGGGATGAAAGTGCGCACCTTTTGAACAACCTTAAGTTAAGTGTCTTTCTGGACGACTCACAGCAGTTGTAAGTTATGTCTCTGGGCAGTCTTGGGTGTTTAGATATATGCAAAGCTACGCAGTTTGCCTCACGAACATTTGTATTTCATCCATTGTAGCCAATGAGCAAGTGGATGAAATACCAACTAGGCATCAGAGAAACTGCCGAGGAGCAACACCCCCACAACTACACCCAGACCAGCTCCCACAGTTTTTTTTTTTTTTTTTTTTAGGTTAAGGTAGGGAAAGGATGGAAGGCATGCTGGGGCTCAAGGCACAGCCAGACATGAGGGATGGAGAAGTCACAACATATAGTCGTGGGGGGAAAGGTTGGAACAGAAGTTTAATGAGTTAAACAGAGGGGGACGACACCCCTTGTTTTACATATTACAGAGTTTGTTGGCTAACTAAGCTAACCTAGGATTTAGGATGAGGTTGCACAATGGTTAATTTAGTAGACAATAACTAGATTGATTTTACAATTACAAGTTTATTAACATCTTATACTGTATTACGTTATGGACTCACTTGATTGTGACTTGTCAAATGTGAATTAATATCATCTAAGTTTTAATCTAAGGTGGATCACTGTAGCGGACATAGATGAGTCGCGGGTTGGGTTGTTGTAGTGCGGGCAGACTCCGTGGCCACCAGGCGTGGGGTCTCCCTCCGTTGATGTCTTCCCCGCGTAGGTGGTCTGGGCTGTGAGGGTGGTCCAGGAGCTTGTCCCAAACCTTCTTCCTTAGGCGATGGAACCTGAAGTTGAGGGTCTCTGTTTTATGTCTTAGGTGGATGGTTTCCACTGTCTCCTGGTAGGGTGGCGCTTGGCCACTGGCTGACCTCAAACACTTGTTTTGGAAGCTCTGTAGTTGTTGTAGTCTAGTCTTCCCGAGTGTGACGAGTGGTATAGATGAGTACTCCAACACAGGCCTCACCAGCGCCTTGTACAGGTGAACTTGTATCTTCTCAGGCATCAATTTAAAACGTTTTATTTTGGCTGCGGCGACTTTGGCTTTATTTAGTCTGTCCTTCACGTGGGGAATGATGCCCGTCCGAGAAATGATGAGGCCGAGCAACCTGCCTTGTTTAGAGTACTCAATCTCTTCGTCGTCGATCATCAATGGGGCCGGCTTGAATTTGGCTATGGGTATGACCTCAAATTTCGTTTTGTTTGTTTTTATTTTCCATTTATGTTCATACTCCGAGATCTCCTCTATTGCCCGAGCAGTGAGTCGCGCCATCCTTGCTGTGGACCTTCCTGGGCAGGTGACGATCTGTGTTACATCGTCGGCATACATGACGTACTCGCTGCCGACGATTGGGGGTGGCTGGTCAGCCGTGTAGAGTGTGTGAAGGGTTGGTGAGAGACAAGAGCCCTGAGGCACGCCGCTCAATAGTGAGAATTCTTCTCCAAAATGTTCTTGCATCTCGATTTTGGCTCTGCGGTCCATAATGAAGTTGCACAGCAGGCGCGTCAGATTTTCGGGTAGCCCCAGTTGTATGATCTTATACTGCACCCCTGCGTGCCAAACTTTGTCAAACGCCTTGCTGACGTCCCTCAGTATTATATTGCACTGCAGGCGGCCAGTCATGGCATTGGCGATCTGCTCTCACAGTGCCTAATAAATGGCCCGGTTGGGACGGCCCCATTATGAAAAAATCGCTCCGGTGATGCTTATGCATGCACCACAAGAGCAAGAAATGTTCATGTACAAGCTTTAAGGGCCCCGATATCGGTGCCTTCATTCCGATCATCCAAAATTTTCCAATAAGCGTCCACCTCGATTGGTGTAGTCCCTCATCTCACGGCCCCAGTCCACCATGACTACAAGAATGTCTACAAGAAGGTATTAAACGACCAGCATGGCCTCCATGGCCTTAAATATGATAATTCCACCTGACAATATGCACGTTAAAACATCGTGATGAGCTTCACAGTAGAGAACCTTGTTTCTTCACATCTGATGACATTACACGTAACGACATAATTATGTCTGAGAGGAAGAATGACAGACACCTATTGTTACACTTCTGTCTTCAGCCAATTCTTGCCTCTGTCTACCCACCAGTAATTGGGACCCGGATGTGAATCGATTTGAGGATTGTGTTCCGGGGTAATGGTTAACCAGTGCACTTGACGAATTGTCCGGTCTTCTCGGACTATTCCTTGACACTGGGTCAAACAGCTCGTCAACTTAGTGTGTGGTTGTTGTGTTGGCGACAGCTTCTACACCTTAAACACATTCACGCCTTGGTGGCCCTAAGGCCAGCCATCCTCGTTACACGAGGGGCAACCATTATTATTATTACAATTACCTGCACTACATTTCAGGTGGTTCTTCTGACCATCTCTTGTACGTTGAAGACATTTTAAAACAACTTCAATTGTATTCTGGTATACATGGAAACTTACTGTCCCCAGGGTAAGAAAAACACCATTTTTTTGTGTGTGAGTTATTTCCAGGGCTAACAGAAACGACCCGGGGCTCAAGGGCAAACAGCTTCCAATTCCAGCACCGATGGTTGTGCAATCCAGCAAGGGAAAACTTTGCCCCGAGGAGCCAGGAGAACAAATCCAGAATATTGAGTTCTCTCATAGCTGCAATTCTTCTGATCTTTGAACATCACAATTAATAAACAGATAAAAAACTGGGGAGTGGCACCATTTCTTCTGTTACTCTTTAATCTCTTCTATAAATTTATAAATACAGAAACAACTGTAACCAGAGGAGGAACAACTGTACATCTCACAATAAGGATATTACCTATATTGTTCTCTTATGTTTTGTTTAATAAAATTATTCACTGATGTTCACTAGTTTTACAACATGTTGGCAAGACTTGATACATGCGTTAAAATAGTCTGGGGAGGAGTGTAAGCAAATATTTCTCAGTAGACCAGACCATAAGAGTAATGTTGTTTACACATACACCAGAGAGGTAATCTTGGGGAGTGCACGACTCACAGCTCAGTTCTCTCTCTGTTGTTTCCTGCTCGTCGCGCTCACCGATACTTGAGTGTAATAACTTTTCCCTTGTGTAATGTAAGGGAGTCTGCCTCATCACTGTGGAGGCTCGGGAGGCTGCCTCATCACGGGGTGGCTTGGGAGGCTGCCTCATCACGGGAAGGCTCGGGAGGTTGCCTCATCACGGGAAGGCTCGGGAGATTGCCTCATCGCGGGAAGGCTCGGGAGGCTGCCTCATCACGGGAAGGCTCGGGAGGCTGCCTCATCACGAGAAGGCTCGGGAGGCTGCCTCATTACGAGAAGGCTCGGGAAGCCTCTCTGCCGCCTTTATCGGCTAACACTGTTCACTTTCCAAATTTGCTTAAAATTAAGTTACCAGGTTATGTGATATATCACACGATGGCTAGGCACTGACTTTCTCCTTACTTCTGTTCATCAGAATCTATTTTTTTTTAATAAACTCCAAATATTTGTAACAAGTTTCAAGAAAATTTGTGTACTCGTATTAGTGTGTTCGCTCCAGACCTTCAACTTTTATTAACGTTCTAAAAAATATTTATATTCTTAGGGAGTAGGAGTGAGTTACCTCGTAAATCATACAATGAATTTTAAGTAAGTCAACTTAACTTCTCTCAAAGACTTTCTTCACAAGATGATATAGATATTGAAATGAAAAAAAAGCAACAGACGCATATTAAGAAAATACATAATGTGTAAGACCACGAGACACATCTCTCAACTTAAATCACAAATTATGTTCAATGAATTCGGAACAGAAGTTGGTGCTCGACGATAGCGATAAAGGCTGAATACTGGCATTGATTCTCTCAGTTAGGTAAAGAGAAGAGAATAGCAGAGGCGTGTTTCTCCCCAGGTTGGAGGTTTTTCTAGGTTTAAGCGACAGTGTGATGGCTCCACCGGTCCATTGTCTAGATATAGTCTCCTACTTCCACTAATTTTGTTAAGACTTCACGCGGTTTTCCTTTTTCCGGTACAGTGTTTGGAAACTCTTACGGAGGATAGACTGTGGCGCACTATTCCTTCTACACCGCCCCAAAAAGTATCTTTACCGAGGGGTCCGATGAATTCGAAAATGAACACAGTGACTCCTGTTGTCTTGGTAGGGTTGTCAAATTCCTTCGTCCTTTTATCATATTGTCTCACATGATAATCGTAGAGATATTTTGTGGAGCGAGTAAATATTCTTTAGTACGAAAATTACGATAGATTCATAAGTTGGGAGCTTTTAATCTGAAAATATGCAGATTTAGTAAGGTTAGTTACGATACACCGTTACTTAAGTAAAACATTAGTGGCCCCGAGTGAGATATTATAGACTTTGGTTTACCAGTATCTTAGTTGACGGATCAAAGTACACAATACATTACAGTACAAGGTGGACTCTTGTGGATACCAAAATATAAGAAAATGCCCAGAAATTCCAACTGCTTAGTAGATATACGAACGAAATTAGGTAACAAGGCAACAAGGTAACCATGTAGTCAGGTACCCAGATAGCCAGGTAGCCAGGTAGCCAGGTAATTGGGTAGCCAGGTAACCAGTTAGCCAGGTCTTTATACATATCCCACACTCATATCTCTTTACCTTTATTCTTCTTCTCAAGTCATTAACTTCCATCCTAGTCCCTTCATGTTCCCATACACAACCTGTCTTCTCTTCCCTTCACTTTATTTATTCATCATTAGAAAACATTAACTATAAAGTAAATTATCTTGTTTGTTTTTACTTAATTTCTCCTCATTTTATTAGAGTCAAATTCTGTCACTTGTTATGAACAACATCCAACAGTTGTTATGACCAACATCCAACAGTTGTTATGACCAACATCCAACACTTGTTATCATGACCAACATCCAACACTTGTTATCATGACCAACATCCAACACTTGTTATCATGACCAACATCCAACACTTGTTATCATGACCAACATCCAACACTTGTTATCATGACCAACATCCAACACTTGTTATCATGACCAACACCCAACACTTGTTATCATGACAAACATCCAACACTTGTTATCATGACCAACATCCAACACTTGTTATCATGACCAACATCCAACACTTGTTATCATGACCAACATCCAACACTTGTTATCATGACCAACATCCAACACTTGTTATCATGACCAACATCCAACACTTGTTATCATGACCAACATCCAACACTTGTTATTATGACCAACATCCAACACTTGTTATCATGACCAACATCCAACACTTGTTATCATGACCAACATCCAACACTTGTTATCATGACCAACATCCAACACTTGTTATCATGACCAACATCCAACACTTGTTATCATGACCAACATCCAACACTTGTTATCATGACCAACATCCAACACTTGTTATCATGACCAGCATCCAACACTTGTTATCATGACCAACATCCAACACTTGTTATCATGACCAACATCCAACACTTGTTATCATGACAAACATCCAACACTTGTTATCATGACCAACATCCAACACTTGTTATCATGACCAACATCCAACACTTGTTATCATGACCAACACCCAACACTTGTTATCATGACAAACATCCAACACTTGTTATCATGACCAACATCCAACACTTGTTATCATGACCAACATCCAACACTTGTTATCATGACCAACATCCAACACTTGTTATCATGACCATCACTTATCAAGGCCACAGAAACACTCTACCAACGGAACTAACATCTTCCCTTCACAGCGTAAGACTAGTTCAACGTTCATATATTCACTATGGACTTCACACTATACGGTCATCAGCTTCAAGTGTAAAGTCACAATAATAAACTTTAAACACCTTCACTACGGGGCCGCCACTTTTAATAGTTTATTTAACTAACACCAGATAATATTATTCAGCAGAGAGAGGACCCCGTACACAAGGGGTTAACGAGTGTTTACCGTCACCCCCGCTGACCACTGACCGATAAAAGCAACATGTCTCAACAATATCACCCTTCAGGTAATAAGGGAAAGTATGTTTTTTTTAATTTTTATCAAAATCTTAAATCAGATCACGAAAGTTATCATCATAAGCAAGACGAGATTATCATTATGCAGTAAATTTACGAGGACAGGAGACGGTAAAACTCTGATGTTATGTTCTATAAAGACAAAAGTTTTTTATTCAGAGTTGATCATCAGAGGCCTCAGCTCTCTACAGTGATCTATGATTAGTGTCTCAGCTCTCTACAGTGATCTATGATTAGTGTCTCAGCTCTCTACAGTGATTTATGATTAGTGTCTCAGCTCTATACAGTGATCTATGATTAGTGTCTCAGCTCTCTACAGTGATTTATGATTAGTGTCTCAGCTCTATACAGTGATCTATGATTAGTGTCTCAGCTCTCTACAGTGATTTATGATTAGTGTCTCAGCTCTCTACAGTGATTTATGATTAGTGTCTCAGCTCTATACAGTGATCTATGATTAGTGTCTCAGCTCTCTACAGTGATCTATGATAGTGTCTCAGCTCTCTACAGTGATTATGATTAGCGTCTCAGCTCTCTACAGTGATCTATGATAAGTGTCTCAGCTCTCTTCAGTGAACTATGATTAGTGTCTCAGCTTTCTACAGTGAACTATGATTAGTGTCTCAGCTTTCTACAGTGAACTATGATTAGTGTCTCAGCTCTTTACAGTGATCTATGATTAGTATCTCAGCTCTCTACAGTGATCAATGATTAGTGTCTCAGCTCTCTACAGTGAACTATGATTAGTGTTTCAGCTCTCTACAGTGAACTATGATTAGTGTTTCAGCTCTCTACAGTGATCTATGATTAGTGTCTCAGCTCTCTACAGTGATTTATGATTAGTGTCTCAGCTCTCTACAGTGATTATGATTAGCGTCTCAGCTCTATACAGTGATCTATGATTAGTGTCTCAGCTCTCTACAGTGATCTATGATAGTGTCTCAGCTCTCTACAGTGATTATGATTAGTATCTCAGCTCTCTACAGTGATCTATGATAAGTGTCTCAGCTCTCTTCAGTGAACTATGATTAGTGTCTCAGCTTTCTACAGTGAACTATGATTAGTGTCTCAGCTTTCTACAGTGAACTATGATTAGTGTCTCAGCTCTTTACAGTGATCTATGATTAGTATCTCAGCTCTCTACAGTGATCAATGATTAGTGTCTCAGCTCTCTACAGTGAACTATGATTAGTGTTTCAGCTCTCTACAGTGAACTATGATTAGTGTTTCAGCTCTCTACAGTGATCTATGATTAGTGTCTCAGCTCTCTACAGTGATTTATGATTAGTGTCTCAGCTCTCTACAGTGATTATGATTAGCGTCTCAGCTCTCTACAGTGATCTATGATTAGTGTCTCAGCTCTCTACAGTGATCTATGATTAGTGTCTCCGCTCTCTACAGTGATCTATGATTAGTGTCTCAGCTCTCTACAGTGAACTATGATTAGTGTCTCAGCTCTCTACAGTGATCTATGATTAGTGTCTCAGCTGTCTACAGTGAACTATGATTAGTGTCTCAGCTCTCTACAGTGATATATGATTAGTGTCTCAGCTCTCTGCAGTGATCTATGATTAGTGTCTCAGCTCTCTACAGTGATTATGATTAGCGTCTCAGCTCCCTACAGTGATTTTGATTAGCGTCTCAGCTCTCTACAGTGATCTATGATTAGTGTCTCAGCTCTCTACAGTGATCTATGATTAGTGTCTCAGCTATCCACAGTGAACTATGATTAGTGTCTCAGCTCTCTACAGTGATCTATGATTAGTGTCTCAGCTCTCTACAGTGATCTATGATTAGTGTCTCAGCTCTCTACAGTGATCTATGATTAGTGTCTCAGCTATCCACAGTTAACTACGACTAGTGTCTCAGCTATCCACAGTGAACTATGATTAGTGTCTCAGCTCTTTACAGTGATCTATGATTAGTGTCTCAGCTTTTTACAGTGATCTGTGATTAGTGTCTCAGCTTTCTACAGTGATCTGTGGTTAGTGTCTCAGCGTTCTACAGTGATCTATGGTTTGTGTCTCAGCTATCTACAGTGAGCTATGATGTGTCTCAGTTCTCTAAAGTCAACTATGATGTCTTGATTTTCTACAGTGAACTATGATTATTGTCTCCGTGGCTACAGGAGGATCATACAGTGTCTTAACTACAGAGCCCTGGCTAAGGCAGGTCCACCTATGTCTTGTGTGCCCCCTTTGATGTTTTCCTAAGCCCACACTGGCTATATATGGTTAGGTGAGGGCCCAGAGTAGGCCATCACAGGCTGCCTATGACCTGCACACAGCACACACGGTCTACACTACATCGTGAATGAGGCAGTGACTCAGGTCGTGAGTAAGGCAGTAGGTGAGGGAGCCAATCAGCCAGTGAGTCAGTCGGTGAGTCAGTCAATCAGCCAGCCAGTCATCCAGGTCGTGGGTGGGTATTACTGCAGAGTAAAAAAAACTGAGACAACAGCAGCAAGGTTCTCATCAGCGGCCGTAGCCAGGGCATTACCCGGCCAGTGACAGGGGATCATCTAACATCACCCGCTTCAACTCTCCCATAAAGACATGCAAAATAATTTAAATCATGCCAGAATTCATTCAGCGTTCCCCGTGTATAAGCTGAGCTACACGAGACAACCCCTCTGAGAGCTTCTAATTTATCACCTTCTGCCAGAGACACTCTCAGACCTCATTAACCTGTTCGTTAACTTGGAATTAAAACCTGGTGGTTTTTATATTGATTAAAAACCAAGAATATTAAATGGTATTAAACAGGGCCGTAGTTAAGGTTTTTGTAGAGGAACATGAACAAGTGTCAGTAAATAGACAGAGTTATTATCACCACACAGACTCGTCCCTTCTACTGTTACATTGTTGTGGTGTGTATCAGTGTGGTCAGTGTGAGGTCAATGCTACTAGGAATTAACATGGTCGATGCTTCTATATTTTCTCTGTCAATAGTACTATTTACTAGCTTATGGTATACATTATTGTACTTCCTTTTCCTGAAATATAACATGTATACTACTTTGTTTAACTGTTAAATTATTATAAATAATTTTCATAATGTTCTCACAAAATCTAACGTTTCTCTATAGATTATTGTCCTACAAATTATGGGTTACTAACAGCTGCTCTGCCTAACAGTGTCCTACACTAACTGCAACAAGTGTCGCTTTACTCTCCACAGCTGTGATACTCACTGAGCTGTCTCAACTTGGCAAACCTTTGATTACGTCAGGTAAGTTTGTTCCTGTATTTACTCTTAGAATACAGTAAACAAATCCCTTGGTCTCCACTCTGCCCTTTAGAGCTCGTTACTCGTACATTCCTGGGTAAACTTACCTCTAATAGAGAGAACTGCGTTTATGTCTTTTGGATCTGTATTACTGTTTAGTGACGTATTACAGAGGCTGTATATTCAGTATTTACCTAAATGATACTTTGAATATTTTTCCCAGCCTCACCATCAATGCATTTAAACAATAGTTACTTAATAAACACAGAATTTTAACAGGAAAAATGTTGTTTCACAAGTAGCAGTTCACTGCATCACAGCAGTAGAAAGGCTGTACCACAAGTAGCAGTTCACTGCATCACAGCAGTAGAAAGGCTGTACCACAAGTAGCAGTTCACTGCATCACAGCAGTAGAAAGGCTGTACCACAAGTAGCAGTTCACTGCTTCACAGCAGTGGAAAGGCTGTATCACAAGTAGCAGTTCACTGTATCGCCTCACAAGACCTGACACTGACGCTGTGAGCCATTTATGGAATATTGAATTACTTGGACGAGAAATGGTCCTCCAGTGTTGCCAGAACCATGCGTGACGAGGTAAGGAAGTGGCAGTGAGGTACTGTATGTGAGTCGTGGCTCAGAGGGGCTTATTCACTATCTTGCACAGGTATTCATTTCTTACTAGTTGTACCGTAAGATAATGTGTCTACCTGAGGACGGATGTAGGTTCTCGTTACAGTTTGAGGATAAGTCATGTGAACCACAATAGCATGAACCAGATAGATCACAATGATACCAATATTTAAGAAAGGAGATAGATCACTATCCTCCAACTACCGTCCAATCACTTTAACACCAATTGTAGGCAAATTGCTGAAAGCACTAATTTCAAACTCTTTTCGAAATAACCTGGAGAAGCACAAGTTGGTCTCTGATTTCCAACATGGCTTCAAAAGTGGGCTTTCATGTCAAACTAATATATTAACATTCTTTTCAAATGTTTTCGAATCAGTGGACGACGGGCACGATTATGATGTGGTATATATCGACTTAGCAAAGCCTTTGACAGAATCCTCCACGAAAGATTAATACGAAAGATGGAGGTCACGGCAGGGTTAGCTCCGGAGGGATAATTACCAGATATGGCCAGTGCTATGTGCGGTCTTGGGTATGAGAGTTTGTTGACCAAACTGGGGTGGTCCATTGAAGAATTGGCGAGGGCCAAGTTAGAAATTGAGAGGGCCACGTTGGAGAACCTGAAATTAAGGAAAGAGCTGGCGAAGTTAAAAGGAGAGGCTGGACGAGTAAAGCCAGTGTCTGACGAAAAATCAAGCGAGTGGAAAATTGTGACTAGTGGGAAGACCAAGCTGGTGGTAAAGAAGCACACGAAGGACACGACAACAACGACGACAACAACAGCTAAGTGTATCAACCCGTTCAGTCCCTTGATAGACGAATTGGACGTTAGTACAGTCAGGGACAGGGATGACAAGGAAGGTATAAGAACTTTAATTGTTGGTGACTCACAGGTAAGGTACATGGACAGGGCCTTTTGTGGTAAAACCAAAAATAGGATGAGGGTGTGTTTGCCAGGAGCTGGGGTGGGAGATATAATTGACAGGATGGACAATATCTTGTCTGGTAATGGGAACAAACCCATTATCTGCCTCAGTGCAGGAGTCAATGATATTGGCCGGTGTAGGAGCGAGGAACTTCTTGATAAGTTCAAGGCAGCCATAGATCGTATTAGGACTAAGGGAGGGATCCCTATCATATGAGGTGTCCTGCCTGGAAGGAGAGTTGGCAGTGAATGGTTGTCAAGGGCAGTTGGTGTCAACGACAGTCTTGACAGATATTGCAAGTCAATATCAGTCCCATTCATTGACAACTGGGACAACTTCTATGGCAGAAGGGACCTTTATGCTAGGGATGGGGTGCACCTGTCTAGGGATGGAGTAGCAACCCTGGCTGGGGCTCTAGAGGGGGCAGTTCAAAAGATATCGAAGTCTTTAAACTGCTAAGAGAACATATGGGCACGGGGGTGGAGGAGACTGCAGTGGGAGAGGGTAAACAAGGCGAAAGATTACAGGGAAATAGTGTTAGGAATGATGAAAAAACTAAATTAGACAGGGAGTCTAAACCTAAGCGCGGCAAGGGGAGGACTCAGAACACGACTAACTTAAATGTATACTACGCGAACAGTAGAAGTATGAGAAACAAAATGGATGATATTAGGGCCTTGGTATGTACCGAAGAAATCGATATAATTGCATTCACTGAAACATGGATCAACCTAGACACACGTGAATTACCAGTCGAATACCAAATTGCGGGTTACAAACTGTTCCATACCGATAGGCAGACCAGGAAAGGAGGCAGAGTAGCAATCTATGTTAGGGATAATCTGAAGTGTGAAATAAATAAGGAAATTAAAACTGAGAGGAATACAGAAACAATTTGGAAAGAATTAAGCGACGGTCGGGAAAAATTAATCACAGTAGTAATATATAGACCCCCCAATAGGGTGTGTCAATTTTGTCAACATGTTAAAAATCAAATTTGGTAGTCAAAATATTGTGCCTCTTTATGTCTAAACTTGAGATTAGCAAGCAAAAATGAATTGAAATAACCCTCACCTACATCAATTATACCTTAAAGTTTCAAATATCAGTATTTCAACAAATTAATGAGACTTGATTAGAATTATTCACTTGATATTAACTAATCTCATGTAAGCATATGGATTATGGAGTATTTTATGGTTCTATAGCTTGTGTACAATATGCATGTCAGAACATGAACATGAACAGGCTCTCCGTGTGGGACAGTTTAATTCTTGTTTTGACTTGTACCAAGCGTGAGGATAAGGCGCCCGGCTCACTCTCCTTCTAGATATCATAGACGGTGGTTTGCTCTCATTGTACTTGCACCTACTCTACCAGACGAATTCTACATTTTAATTATTATAAGTAGGGCATATTGATTGTCGCAGTTACTTATATCATTGTATAAAACATTATGTTCTAAGAAATTATTATGTTATTTCTGTTACAGCATTTTTGATAAACAAATTGATATTTTTTGAAACAACAATTGAATTATGAAACATTGAAATATTTTTCTATTTGTCAGATAGTGTGAAGATGTCAAAATTGAAGACAAGAAGTCAGTTTTCAACCCACTTGAGCCTGCTAGTTGGTAAAGGGAAGGAGCTTCCTGTATCAGAACTTCCAACAGTGAGAGACATGCTAAGATTAGGGTTACTCCTTCGAGAAAAAAGTGCAAAGGACAGAAGGAACTATACAGATAAAGAACTCATAAATGACATGATAGTCCCTCTTCTGCATCAATGGACAAAAGCTAATGCACTATTCAAACCACCTGTGATTAATCAGTGTCGAACTATTGAGCTAAAACTAACGAAAGTATGGCACAAAGCAGTTGAAACATCACTTGGTAAAGGAAACTTGGCCAGGAAAAATGAATTTCTGCACACACTTGATACTCTGTTTGACATTTTGACCTGCAAGTGCTCCATACAATTATGTTCTGAATCCAACTGTTCTCACTCAGGTAAGAGAGAAAATAATTCCCACATTGATTGTGGTTGTCCTCGTGAAAAGAAGATCCCTGTTTTAGAGCTTGAATTTATAAAGGCACAGAGGACAAAGGCAGAAGACCAAGGAAGTATGCAAATGGGTTCAATAGATTATTCAGAAACAAAGAAGCAGATTGCTAATGCCAAGAAGAGAGAACAAATCCGAGAGAGGGAACAAAAGAAGAAAATGAAGAGTGAAGAAGCCATCCAAAGAGAGGAAGAGCTGTGTCAAGATGTTTATCACTTCTTTGATAGTTCTTCTGATGAACAGGAAGCAACATCAGATGATAGTTCCAAAGAGCCATCTGAACCTTTACCAAAGAAAATGAAATACAACACAAGAAATATTTCAAACATTGCTTTAGCTAGTATTCGCCACCATGCTGGACTTCGTGAGGCTGCAGAAATTGCAACTGCCGCTTGGATAGATGCAGGCCTCATCAGCCGAGAGGATGTATCTTTGGTGATAGATCATAATAAAATTAGAAGAGCACAAGAAAAAATAATGAAGGAAATATCTGATCAGCATGAAAAAGATTTAAGCGAGGGAGGGCTCTCCTGTCTTTTGTTTGATGGAAGAATAGATGACACAAAAGTTTTGCTAGAAGTAGAGGGAGTGAACAGAAAGTTTCCAGGTCTCATCAAAGAAGAACACTACTCTGTCTGTTCTGAGCCTGGTGGTCGGTTTTTGTTTCACTTTGCTCCCGAAACTGAAGTAGAAGGGAAGAAACATGCAGAGGTCATTGCTGATCATATTTTATGTTGGGTTCAGGAGAGAGGACTTGGCAGTTCACTGCAGGCTGTTGGTGGAGATTCAACTGCAGTGAACACCGGATGGCAGGGGGGTGTAATGACGCATTTAGAGAACAAACTAGGAAGAAGAATTGTTTGGATTGTATGTGATTTACATACAGGCGAGCTATCTCTTCGTCATCTCATCCAGGAACTTGATGGTCCTACAAAGAGCAACAACAAGTGGTCAGGTCCCCTTGGCATCATGCTGGATGAAGCAACACAACTTGAAATAAATACAACCTTTCCAAAGGTCGAAGTTGGCCCTCCCCTTCCGGCGTTGTCTGAAGGAGTCATCAAAGATCTCAGCACAGATCAATCCTATGCTTATCGTATTGCCCAAGCAATAAGATCAGGAGAAGTGCCTCAGTCATTGGCTCTCTTGGAGATTGGACCTGTCAGTCACAGCCGTTGGTTAACTACAGCTCTTCGTTTCTGCAGGATTTGGATTTCCAAACACGAATTGAAGGGCAAAGTGCTGAAGAATTTGAGGTTAATTGTTGAATTTATTATTGGAGTTTATCTTCCCCAGTGGTTTAGTGTGAAACTTAATCCTATGTGGGTGGATGGGCCCAATCACCTTTTGTTTCAATTGCAGCTAGTAAGAACACAGAGGAAGGTAGTGAGGGACATCGTGTTACCTGTGGCAAGAAGGTCCGCTTGGTATGCTCGATCAGAAGCAGTTTTGCAAGCAATGCTTTGCAGTCAATGTACCAATCTCTGAACCGAGGCTGTAGAAGTCATTCTATAGATTAGAGGAACGCTAATAGATGACGACCAGTTGGGAGACTGTTAGTTTCATTCAAGAAAAGTTCCCCCAATAAACGTCAATGCCACCAAATTGTCAGAATTGGTTGACTTGAGTTTGGAAGTCTTAGAGCCACCATTGACAACAAGTCTAACTAGCCAAGAATTGAGAAACCTTAAAGAGACTCCAACGCAGGTGCCGAAGTGGCCTTCCCACACTCAAAGTGTGGAGAGATGTGTGAAAATGGTCACAGAAGCAGCGGGCCATGTTTACAGCCACGAGAGGCGAGAAGGTTACATCAAAGCACAAATAGCAAGTAGACTACTGATGACAAGAAACCAAAGCAAAGAGAGTATGAAGGCATTGGTTACTTTCAAATAGACTACGGATAATAAAATATAATAATTTGAAACTTGAAACAGTAACATGTGTGCAAACGCTGGTTATGTTATAAATTCACAAATATGTACATTAAAAAATCCATTTGATGTAGGTAGGACTTATTATAAAAAAAAATTTATGCCAGAATATTGTTTTGCATGCTTAAAGACTACAATAAATTGCTACCAAATTATTCGATTTTCAATATAGCCAGTTCACCCCCTAAATTGACACACCCTACCCCCCAATCTTGATAGCGTCAATGAGCAACTTATCTGGGATGAAATGCGCAGGGCTTCCACACACAACAAAGTCTGTATAGTAGGCGACTTTAACCTTGGCCAAATAGATTGGACTGACCTTACGGGTAACTCAGAATCAGAGGATTTTCTCGAGACGATCCAGGACTGTTTCCTAAGTCAACATATAACCGAACCCACACGGGGTAATAATATACTGGATCTAGTTCTGTCAAACAGAGAAAACCTCATTAGCAATGTCGAGGTAGGGAACGAACTTGCAAACAGCGATCACAAAGAAATTCGATTCCAGTTAGATTTTCAGGGCAGACGTAAGGAAAATTCCACTAAAGTACCAGATTTCAGAAGGGCAAACTTTGACAGTTTAAAGAGACAGCTGAGAGAGGGGGTGTCGCGCTTGGCCATGAACCTGACAGATGACACGGACCTGATAACGAGATCTGAGATTGCCGAGTTCCACGACAATTTAAATAGTGAGTTACTTAATGCACAAAGGCAGAACATACCATACAAAAAACTCAGATCAAACAACAATGACCCTAAATGGATAAATAATTACTTAAAGAACATCATTAGCCAAAGGAAGGCTTTAGGTAGAAGGATAAATCGTGGCGAAATTCATCTCCGGGACTATTATAGGGCATTGGCGAGTAGGGTTAAAACCGAGATAAGGAAAGCAAAAAGGGATAATGAGGTAAGGATAGCAAGGGAGGCGAAGACAAACCCCAAAGGATTCTACCAAATGTATCAAACTAAAACACGAGAAAAGATTGGACCAATACGGTCAGACTCCGGCGAGCTCACTGATAACGACGGGGAAATGAGCAATTATTTGAATAAATATATTTCAACAGTTTTCACCACAGAAAATTTAAACATGATACCAGAGGCACCGACTCTATTCAGAGATAGTGAAGAAAACAAATTAAGTGAGATAGTAGTGACTAGTAACGATGTTAGTAAGCAAATAGACAAACTAAAGCCTAATAAGTCACCTGGTCCCGATGAGATATTTGCCAGAGTATTAAAGGAATGTAAGGAATAGCTCAGTATGCCCTTAGCAAAGTTGTTTAACATGTCCTTAAAAACAGGTGTAGTACCAGAATCCTGGAGGATAGCGAATGTAATACCGATTTTCAAGAAGGGGGATAGATCACTATCCTCTAACTACCGCCCCATCAGTCTAACATCAATAGTAGGCAAATTACTGGAAGCAATCATTTCAAACTCTATTCGAAACCACCTGGAGAAGCACAGATTCATCAATGATTCCCAGCATGGCTTCACAAGCGGACGTTCTTGCCTAACTAATCTATTAACATTCTTTTCATCAGTTTTCGAATCGGTGGACGAGGGGCACAATTATGATGTGGTATATCTCGACTTTAGCAAAGCCTTCGACAGAGTCCCCCACGAAAGACTAATTAGAAAGGTAGAAGCTCATGGCATCAAAGGTGACATCCTTAAATGGATTAGGGCGTGGTTACAGGACAGGAAACAGAGAGTGAGCATTAAAGGCACTAAGTCCCATTGGAGCAACGTCACAAGTGGAGTTCCCCAAGGCTCAGTACTTGGACCATTATTGTTTATTATATACATAAACGACATAGATATCGGCATAGACAGCAACATAAGTAAATTTGCTGATGACACTAAAATAGGACGTGTTATCAAATCTGACGAGGACTCGGCAAAACTACAGGAAGATCTAAATAAATTTTTCGAATGGTCTGAAAAATGGCAGATGAAATTCAACGTTGACAAATGTAAAGTACTCAGTATAGGAGATGTAAACAGGGAAACCAGATACCAGATGAACAACGATGCCATAGAGAAATCCGACTGCGAGAGGGATTTAGGAGTAATGATAAGTAGGAACCTTAAGCCAAGTAAACAATGTGTTTTTGCTCGTAACAAGGCTAACAAAGTACTGGGGTTCATACAAAGGAGTGTTAGTTACAAGACTAGCGAGGTCATCCTAAAACTGTATCTTGCTCTTGTGAGACCACACCTGGATTACGCAGTTCAGTTCTGGTCACCGTATTACAGAATGGATATAGAATCCTTGGAAAGAATTCAGAGGAGAATGACAAGACTAATCCCGGGCATTCGGAACCTTGAGTATAGAGACAGGTTAAAGCATCTTAATTAGCACTCCCTTGAGAGACGTAGAGCGAGGGGCGACCTGATAGAGGTGTATAGGTGGAAGGCAGGGCTAAACAAAGTGGACATTACAAAGGTACTCAAATTATCCAACCAGGAGCGAACTCGTAACAATGGTTTTAAATTAGACAAATTTAGATTTAGGCGTGAAATAGGTAAACACTGGTTTGGAAACAGAGTAGTGGATGAATGGAACAAGTTACCAAATATCATCATTAACTATAACACGCTGGATAGCTTCAAACACAGGTTGGATGGATATATGAGTGATAGGGGTTGGGTGTAAACGGGACTGCCCAGTATAAGCCAATAGGCCCACTGCAGTTCCTCCAATCTTACGTTCTTATTAAGAAAACAGATAAATGACGGTGCGAGGATGAAGGAGTCGAATAATTCTTTAGAAATGAGGCGACAGTTTAAGTCTGACGAACGAGAGTTAAATCCTGTGTCGAGGAGAGTTATATTAGGAACAGGTGAGAATAGACATAGAAAGTCCCACAATGTGATTGGTACCTCTACAACAAGAACAACACACATGCCATGAATAGAATAAATATGTTTTATGCTTACCTCGTACAAATACATTAAGTAACACCAACGAGATAAAATTAATTGTGTGTGTAAGCAATTGTGTTCAAGTAAGACCATCACAGTTTATGTCAACAACACACACGATGTACAGTACAACTCCTAGCATCCTTTAACTCATCCTCAATAACATCTTCAAAACTTTTAATATTGTTGACACTTGACTCACAAACTTCTGCCAACAACTTTACCAAGGAAGGTGAAGTGTGTAGTCCAGACATAAATAATGGTGATCTCTGTCGAAATTTTCAGTGATGTCAAGGTGTCTGAGTCAATTTTCCTTTGGCCTGGAAAAAAGAGGTAAGAGGCAGAATCTATATCCAAATACCTCAAACTACCGCCATTGTCGTTAATAAAACTGCCACAACCACCTGGACACTTCTTCGTCGTTTGATACTAAACTCCAGATGATTCACGCACGTTTCTAAGGCTGGTCACCGGTCTGAAATGTGTCTCATTTTCTGTGAATTTCCGTCGGGTCCAGAGTCTATTGATTCTTCCTGGTATTACTGACAGTGACATAGTGGCAGGATATAGTGGCAGGGGCATAGTGGCAGGGACATAGTGGCAGGAACAGTGGCAGGTACATGTAGCACCACCGTAAGACATCACACTCAGGACGAATAACTTCACGTAACATATTTCACAAGTAAACTTTTTCTGTTTTGACGGAAAATTGATTTAACAATTTGTAGAAGTTGGAATTATGTGCATCTTCACACCAGAACAATATGCTTTTTGTCTTCTGTCTGGTTAATCATGACTCACCTGGAAATAAATTTAATCTGACTGCCCGCTTGTGGAGTTGATTCACATTCCAATTCAGACCAATTTAGGGAAAACGTACTTGATCAGATTGTTGCTGGGAATTGGGATCGTATTTAAAAGAAAAAAAATTCCCCTTAGCTTTCTTTTTTATTGTCTCTGGTTAGTCACACCTTAATAGTGGAAATTCGTGGGTGCTAATTTTTATTCTCGGGTTGCTCAGTATTAATTCAGAGTCGAATATTTTTGATTTACGAAAAGAAAACGTCACCGTAAAGTACAGTTGTTTAGTGTATATGTCAAACTATGTTGTAAAATATCTATGTAGTTTTAAAGTAGCATTAAAATTTTAACATTATAAACATTAATACCTTTCACTGTTTAAAATGTAATTCTTGACTTATCAGTTGACCGAAATAGATAGGTTAAGTTATGTTTATTTAGACCAACTTCCCCGTTATCTAATGATTAGGTCAGGGGCAAGGACGGCTTTGTTGATGATTATGTTGTGACTGACTATGTCGAACACTTTGGTGAAGTCTAAGATGGTGACAGCCAGAGAAGTGTTTCGTTTCTCTAGTTTGTGGTAAATGAAATCTACAAAGTTAACAAGACAGTGAGTGACGGAGGAGGTTTTCATATTAACAACTTACTGAGGATCTATGGCGTCTGTATTGTCCGTAGATTAGGTTGGTATCAGAGTGATGGTGATGGCTCTTAGCTCGTTCAATGATTGTAGACTTGGTGACGTCGGTGCAGTGGAAACATATCAAGTCTTCACTCAGCGGGGCATCTTGTCTACGAGAAGCATTGATGATGGAGCAGACGGGTTTGGCTAGTTCCGGGGAAGAACTCCTTGTAGAGCTTCGTCAGCAGGTGAACGGAAGTTGTTAAGAACTTGATCCTGAATTGTCCATTTCCTGGCAACGTGGCGAGGAGGAGTCCAAAGCAAAACCCACACCCACAACGCCTTCACAACAGCTGGAACTTCTCCATTGTAGATCGTTGCGACAGAACAGCACTACGCCCCCAAGACGTCCATTTGTTCTGGGGTGGTGAAATACTGTAGTGTCATCATATAAAGTGGCAGATGCTGGAAACAATCTGTCACGCCCAAGAGACAACAACGGCGTCGGCTGTAACTGATCTGACTGTATTGGTGGGGTCATTCAACTTGTCAGGGATGTGTGACACTAGGGAGTAGTAAGGTTGGTGAGGGGGGGAGGGGCACTGTGGGTTTGAATGGTCCTCCATTAGATATTGTGTCGAAGATCATTTGTTGACTAAACGACGTTTCTGCTTAAGGCGGTGATTGTCCGCGCTCGATGGCTAGTGACAGACGCGAATAAGGATATTTTTACATAATTTAACACAATAAACGCTTTGACCGCTACATAAGACACCCCATGTTGATGTTATAGTGAAATGGAAGTAGAATTTCCCAAAAAGACCTCAGTCAGCACCGTCATATCACCAAATGGTCCGAGTCTGGGAGAGGAAGGATTTGATGGAGGATGACAGTACAGTGTGGAAACCATACAGTGACCCAAACAACTACAGCAGGAGAGGCAGTAATGGTATAAATGTTTGGATGTATTTTGAGCAGCATATTTATAAATTTGCTTTGTTACCAGCGTGATCAGATGGTCAGGGTGAGTCTCTGACCAACTGAGTGAGGCCATTAACAACACTCTCTGCTGTGAGGTCATTAGTGTCTGTCTGAGAAGAGTGATTCAAGCTGAGTATATTGTGAACTTCCAATACTATAATTACTAAGTTCCGATTTGTCCTGAAATATGTGTTTAAGTGAGTAAAATGAAGGCAGTTTCGATTTTATGCTGAAAATTTATGATGGAAAAATTCTTGTTCTGTAAATTCAACGAGAGTCGCTTCTCTCTTGTGATCACCGGCACAATTTTCCCTCTCGTAAATACATTCTTACTCCTCAGTTTTTGGTTAAATTCACCGAAAATGATTTTGAAATAAGTATTCCATTTTCAAATATGTTTCTTAAGTTTCATAGACTTGTTATAGGTTTTCCCACCAAGAGAATAAATGTTAGAGCTTAAGGAACTATGTGTAGCTTTTATGTTGATGTTATGTGAGTGAGATTTAAGAAATAATTTACATATCACTCTCTCTCTGTTATGTATATATGTGTTTATATCAAGAGTGATGCTGAGAGATGTCGTGCAAGAGATGCCATGAGTTAAGATGATGTTACCCTTCTTAACACTTTTGGTACGGTGTGTAGGAGAGGACAAGTTAGCCACACAACTGTTATTATACCTAACGGCACAATAATCGCTCTATCATGACTAACAACAAGGGGTCTGACATAATACGTAATATAGCAGGTTATCGAATTGTACAGAAAGAATTAGGTAAGAGTAATGGTGTTTTAATATAAACGTGTCTGGTCCTGATATCCGTAAAACACTGACTATTGGTTAAGGTGTAGCGGAGAACTTGGATATTTATTCCCTAGTTGTTATGACTGGCACAAAACCTCTCTGTAGTGAGCAACATGATGTCAATTTCTGTTTTAAATTATTATGAAAAAAAATACAGATTCCCAGTTTTCTATATGTTGTACCTTACTCTGATCTTATCACGTGAACCATCCAACATAGCAAGTGCCCGAATGAATGGAAAACCGCATTTGTCACCCCTATCCCCAAGGTCACCACCCCATAATCCCCTAACGACCCCAGGCCAGTTGCCATTACCCCCATACCCAGTTTACTCTGTGAAGACTTTGTTTTTGAGTGGGCATTTGCTACAATTTCTCAGTCAATTGATCCACAGCAATTTGGTAATATGAGGACAACCTCTACATCACACTGCTTAGTTAGTTCCTAGATTTCCTGCACAAAAGCACGCAGAAACGTAAGACATCACTGGCCGTTACCCTTGTTGACTTTAGGAACGCTTTTGACCTTGTAGATCACCGCACTGTTATCAACAAAGCCATTGCACTAGGGCTGCCCACCAACCTGGTCTCATAGCTCACTAATTTCTTGAGAGAGCGTCGTCAGGCAGTCAGGTACCAGGGTTCTGTCTCCACATTCCAACACCTCACTTGCAGTGTTCCGCAGAGGACCAAGATGGGACCACTGTGCTTCCTCATCCTGATCAACGACTGTCTATCGGACACTCCTCACAGGCGGAAGTACGTGGATGACTGCACTGTGGGGGTTACAGTGGACAACACCTCACCGGACTACTCATCGCTACAAGGCACCCTGGACAGGCTACAGGCATGGACTACGGAGAACAAGGTCACCATCAACCACACCAAAACCGTAGTCATGCACATCAATACCGCCACCACTCCAGTGCAAGCTCCAGCAGTCACAGTGGGTGCCCATCCTCTCCAATTAGTGCAGTCTGCCAAACTCCTGGGTGTTACCATAGACCACAAACTGGACTGGAAGGCCCATGCCAACAACACAATCAGGGCAGCCTCGTACCGACTCTACATGCTACGACTACTTAGGTCACTTGGGGCACCCACGCCCGAGTTGAGGACTATCTACAACGCCTTTATTCTCCCCAAACTAACGTATGCATCACCAGCCTGGTTGTTTTCTCTCAACTCTACCCACCAGCGTCAGCTAGAGAAGGTACAGAAAAGGGCCTGCAGAATCATGCTCGGCACAGACTACTCCGGCTACAACAACGCTCTCTCCACCCTGAAATGCCATCCCTCAGAGACCTCCACCACCAAGCACTGGCAAGGTTTGGCAGTGGACTACTGCACTATCCTCGTCATCGCCACCTCCTGCCACCGGCAGTCCCCCGCCCACCTAGCGCAGTCCGCCTCTACAGCAAAATTCAGCCCATAAGAGCCCCCACTGATAGATATAAGAATAGCACCATCCCATCTATTGTTAAAATAATAAACACCTCCTGATTTATGCACTGTACAGCCCTGTAAATGTATTGAACGCATATCATTATGTCTAAATCAAATGTAAGTTTGCATATTTTCAGCCACCGGCTGCAACTCTATTAATAAACCGTTTATTATTATTATTATTTTATTATTTACAATGTCATATTATCCATCTATAGTAAATTAATAATTAAATGTTTCCACTGAATCAATAACTCCTTCGTTGATACAGATTATATAAATATATTACTGGAAAATACCAATGAAAATTACTTGTATTTACTTAGAAAAGACCGTCCAATGTGATATCAGAATGGGTTAATTTAAAGTTGTATTACTTTTCCGAAGATTAGTTTGGTTACTTCACGTACAATACACGTCTTCAGTGTTATCATTTGTCCCTCAGTGTTGAGAACCGTCTGGTATTGTCTTTATACACAGTACAACTGGTGTAGAAGAGTCTGGTAACTCTACTGTAATGCGTTACTAAGTTATAAGACTTTCACCCAACATGACAGGTGTGGGGAACACCTGGCCACACACCAACACCTGCTACATCACCTTTAACTTCCCTCCATTGATCCTCAGTTCCGTTGCCTCACCGCCTTCACCTCCTTCCCAAAGTATTTTTAGCAACACCCAACACCAATATACAAAATCAATATTAATTTATCTATCCAAATATTATCTGTAAAATATAATTCTTCTCAATATTCGATAAACTAGTTAGTACAGTAAAGCTGATTTCGAAACGAAATTATATTATTATATTTAATGCTATTTCATATCTTCCGTATTTACCTTATCATCTGCTGAGCCTCTTCACTTGGCCCATAATTTATTGATGTATTAAAATTTGTTAAATAACTTTAACTATACGTATATCCTGTTTGATAAATGGTAATATATTAAATCTTTCCGTAGTGTGAGTGATTGGTACCTGTATGTGTGTTGTATTTTGTCTTAATTTTACTACACGATATTCATTAATGTATCTGGACGTCTGTGAAAAGCAACGTTATTGTTTTAAGAGTTCCTCACCACCTCACCTGGTCTGCCACATAGTGTTACCTGAGGCTGGTCAACACAACACAACGAGTAATTACAGGTAAGTGAAAACGGTCATTACGATATATTGTTAAAACTGCCATGATTCCTGCAGTAAAAATCCTAAGCTGTTTGCCGATACCAATCTGATTATTTGACCAGGTAAGTTAACAGACTCACCATTTACACTGTGACCATGACATTTACATTATGTCCATGACATTTACACCATACCCATTATATTTACACTCTGGGCAAGACATTTATACTATACCCATAACATTTACACTGTGACCATGACATTTACACTGTGGCCATAACATTTATACTGTGACCATAGCATTTACACTGTGACCATAGCATTTACACTGTGACCATAACATTTACACTGTGACCATGACATTTACACTGTGACCATAACATTTACATTGTGACCATAACATTTACACTGTGACCATGAAATTTACACTGTGACCATAACATTTACACTGTGATCATAACATTTACACTTTGACCATGACATTTACACTGTGACCATAACATTTACACTGTGACCATAACATTTACACTGTGACCATAACATTTACACTTTGACCATGACATTTACACTGTGACCATAACATTTACACTGTGACCATAACATTAACACTGTGACCATAACATTTACACTGTGACCATAACATTAACACTTTGACCATAACATTTACACTGTGACCATAACATTAACACTGTGACCATAACATTTACACTGTGACCATAACATTTACATTGTGACCATGACATTTACACTGTGACCATAACATTTACACTTTGACCATAACATTTACATTGTGACCATAACATTTACACTGTGACCATAACATTTACACTTTGACCATAACATTTACACTGTGACCATAACATTTACATTGTGACCATAACATTTACACTGTGACCATAACATTTACACTGTGACCATGACATTTACACTGTGACCATGAAATTTACACTGTGACCATAACATTTACACTGTGACCATGACATTTACACTGTGACCATAACATTTACACTTTGACCATGACATTTACACTGCGACCATAACATTTACACTCTGACCATGACATTTACACTGTGACCATAACATTTACATTGTGACCATGACATTTACACTTTGACCATGACATTTACACTGTGACCATGACATTTACACTGTGACCATGACATTTACACTGTGACCATGACATTTACACTTTGACCATGACATTTACACTGCGACCATAACATTTACACTCTGACCATGACATTTACACTGTGACCATAACATTTACATTGTGACCATAACATTTACACTGTGACCATGACATTTACACTGTGACCATGACATTTACACTGTGACCATGACATTTACACTGTGACCATGACATTTACACTGTGACCATAACATTTACACTGTGACTATGACAATACATCGACCTCCATAAATCACAAGACGCCTCCACTGACGTCATTCAACAAGGAGAAATTTGAAACTTAAGTTGAAATTTAACCTGAGTGTTTGAAGACTGAGGTTAAAGGCAGCTGGATGCATGTACTTTAATCTTACCTGATCTCACCTGAGCACAAGGAGCTCACTAGAATGTGACACCTTTCTGAAATTTTTACGTCAATAGCTCACTGGTAGTAGGTAGTAGGCAGCTACCAAACAGGGAGATACTACCGCCTGGGAAGATATTGGAAGCATAATGTGTTGTCTAATGGTAGACCCTGCTGCTATATGGCATCACGAAAATTGTGACCAAGTCCCAGGATGCTGATCTGTCCTTTTGCCTCATTTACACACAATTGTAGGGTCTAAATTGTTTCTCTTACATGACAACACAACATACAGTACATATAGCGTTTATCACGATTGATTATTTTTCATTCTTGTATTTCTTTGTATTTATTATTATTATTATTATCATAGTGTTGTTATTATTATTATTATCATAGTGTTGTCATTATTATTATTACCATTAATATTTTATTTTACCTTTTATTAAAAGTTTTATTTACTATGAATTATTATTATTATTATTACATTTTCGCCCCCAGGGCCTCGATATGGGTCAGTGACCTGTGCCCGGGTGGGCTAATCCCCGTAAAAAAAAAGGGTTGCTACCAGTAGAGCAGTCATTTTAACCTAACCTAACCTCACCTCACCTACCCTAACCTGACCTACAGATCAATAATTATGGCTCATATGCTTTTGCCTTTGACCCTTGACTAATTTCCCCAAACAAACAAGGAAAATATGAACACCGAATGATTCCCTGTTGGTCACTATCATTCTTTTGCGCGTGGGGCGCCGGTGGTAGAAGCGGTACCGCTCTAGCAAGCTAGATGTCACGGGTTCGATTCCCGGGCCGGTGGAAAAGTTGTTTGGACATACTTCCGAGCCCCAATTGGTCCCTGTTCACCTAGCAGTAAAGTAGGTACCTGTTGTAAGTCGAAAGTTGCTAATTCGTATTCAGGGAAAGTTGTCGGAGCTTCCAATAACTTGATGACAAAAACCATTGACTCTTCAGGCTTCTACGCCCTTGACCCTTCAGGCTTCTACGCCCTTGACCCTTCAGGCTTCTACGCCCTTGATGACCCTTCAGGCTTCTACGCCCTTGACTCTTCAGGCTTCTACGCCCTTAACTCATGAGACATAAAGGCAAGCAGGAACTTAGCATGCTTCCCTGTTGGGTGCTGTAAACGCTTCTGTGCTTCACCTTACACAGGCTGTAGGGGGGCGCCCAATAAAAAAAAAAAAAAAAAAAAAAATCTTTTGCCCTTTGCCTTGCACAGAACGTATGGAGGTGCCCAATAAACTAGCCTGGGTGCTAAATAAAATACCCTAAGAATGCCCAATAAACTGACTTTAGAGTGCACAATAAACTAGCCTCCTCGGTTTTGCATGGGGTAAGTCTGTAATCGGAATCGGAACACATAAAAGACGACAGGAGGACCGTAAACCACTTGATGAAAACGACCACAAGTTCCTCACAGATAAATCTTTACCTAAAGGTCACAACATAACCTGACTATTTAAAACAATGTATTTCACACTGACACCAACAGGACTTATTAATAAGACTGGTCAATTTATTTCCGTGTAATTTTAAGGTAATATTTTGTTTCACCATCATTATGAGAAACAAATTATTTAATGTCTCTTGAAAATATTATGATAAAGAAATATTAAGGTAATAAATTAAGGCTTAAAGTCTGGTTCATTGTTGAGAGTCAGTTTACCTGCCCCACCTACGAGTAACTGGACCCTTGGCCGTGAGGTACTCAGTCTGGTACTTATGAAGTTGTATTATTTCGAAACTTTTGATTACGTGAGGAAATATTGATATAGTTTCTTTGGTTCATTCAAGTAATCAAGGTGACATTCTCAAATCTGTGACAATGTGTCATTTGGTGTAGTGTCACGCCTGGTGTTGTGTTATGACTGGTGTTATGTCATGTCTGGTGTTGTATCATGATGTTGTTGTATCATGCCTGGTGTTGTGTCATGCCTGGTGTTATGTCATGTCTGGTGTTGTGTTATGTCTGGTGTTATGTCATGTCTGGTGTTGTATCATGATGTTGTTGTATCATGCCTGGTGTTGTGTCTTGCCTGGTGTTGTGTCATGCCTGGTGTTGTGTTATGTCTGGTGTTGTGTCATGTCTGGTGTTGTATCATGTCTGGTGTTGTATCAATGTATCATGTCTGGTGTTATATCATGCCTGGTGTTGTGTCATGACCTGGTGTTGTGTTATGCCTGGTGTTGTGTCATGTTTAGTGTTGTGTCGTGCCTGGTGTTGTGTTATGCCTGGTGTTGTGTTATGCCTGGTGTTGTGTCATGCCTGGAGTTGTGTCATGTTTAGTGTTGTGTCGTGCCTGGTGTTGCGTTATGCCTGGTGTTTTGCTATGCCTGGTGTTGTGTCATGCCTGGTGTTGTGTCATGCCTGGTGTTGTGTCATACCTGGTGTTGTGTTATGCCTGGTGTTGTGTTATGCCTGGTGTTGTGTCATGCCTGGTGTTGTGTCATGCCTAGTGTTGTGTCATGCCTGGTGTTGTGTCATTCCTGGTGTTGTGTTATGCCTGGTGTTGTGTCATGCCTGGTGTTGTGTCATGTTTAGTGTTGTGTCATACCTGGAGTTGTGTCATGCCTGGAGTTGTGTCATGCCTGGAGTTGCGTTATGCCTGGTGTTGTGTTATGCCTTGTGTTGTGTCGTGTTTAGTGTTGTGTCATGCCTTGTATTGTGTTATGCCTGGTGTTGTGTCATGTTTAGTGTTGTGTCATGCTTGGTGTTGTGTTATGTCTAGTGTTGTGTTATGCCTGGTGTTGTGTCATTCCTGGTGTTGTGTTATGCCTGTTGTTGTGTCATGCCTGGTGTTGTGTCATGCCTAGTGTTGTGTTATGCCTGGTGTTGTGTCATGCCTGGTGTTGTGTTATGCCTGGTGTTGTGTCATGCCTAGTGTTGTGTTATGCCTGGTGTTGTGTCATGCCTGGTGTTGTGTCATGTTTAGTGTTGTGTCATACCTGGAGTTGTGTTTGCCTGGTGTTGTGTTATGCCTGGTGTTGTGTCATGCATTGTGTTGTGTCATGTTTAGTGTTGTGTCATGTTTGATGTTGTGTCATGCTTGGTGTTGTGTTATGTCTAGTGTTGTGTTATGCCTGGTGTTGTGTCATTCCTGGTGTTGTGTTATGCCTGGTGTTGTGTCATGCCTGGTGTTGTGTCATGTTTAGTGTTGTGTCATGCCTTGTGTTGTGTTATGCCTGGTGTTGTGTCATAATTAGTGTTGTGTCATGCTTGGTGTTGTGTCATGTCTAGTGTTGTGTTATGCCAGGTGTTGTGTTATTCCTGGTGTTGTGCCATTCCTTGTGTTGTGTCATGTTTAGTGTTGTGTCATGCTTGGTGTTGTGTTATGTCTAGTGTTGTGTTATGCCAGGTGTTGTGTCCTGCCAGGTTTTGTGTCATGTCGGGAGCTGTGTTGTACACTTATTGATCTCTGGTTGCACTATGTTATATTTGATACAACCGTCAAGCTCTTTGTGTATTAGGCATTGTTTCCGGTCACGTTTTCTGTGACTATGATTCATATGTAAACTTTCTGATATTATGAGACGAGAGAGAGAGAGAGAGAGAGAGAGGAGGTGACAGCAAATATTGCATTAGCTGAATAAAAAATGGAATATTTCTCTTTTGTTTACAAGATGTATATTGACAAGGAAGAGATGGATAAAATTGGCTGAATGAACAAACTGAAGAGAACGAAGTCTGCCTCACAGAGTAAACAAAAGACATGAAGGAGGGAGGGAAGGAGGGAGGGAGGATTAAACAGTGTGACCAGTACCCGGGAGTAAGTCATGGTTGTGCTGTGACTTACAACATTCCGTCGTGTTCCTCCGGGCACCTCACGTCATCCATCCCTCAGAGCACAACAAATGCTCGACTCATGGTCTGTTATTATCGGTTGATAGCACATTCCTTATGCTCATTACTTTTGCCCTAAATACTCTCAGGTCTAATTTTTGGCCATGCTCATCTCACGGTAACTCATATTTAACACGTGGCGTATAGTTAGTTAGCAGTTTGAGATTTATGTGACGTGGACGACACAATCCTGCAAAATATTGGGGTGTTGAGGGGTGTCTTGAGTGAGTTGTATAACACAGCACCGTGGTGGCAGGGAGGGGTATACCATAACACAGCACCATGGTGGCAGAGGGGGTATACCATAACACAGCACCATGGTGGCAGGGAGGGGTATACCATAACACAGCACCATGGTGGCCGGGAGGGGTATACCATAACACAGCACCATGGTGGCAGGGAGGGGTATACCATAACACAGCACCATGGTGGCAGGGAGGGGTATACCATAACACAGCACCATGGTGGCCGGGAGGGGTATACCATAACACAGCACCATGGTGGCAGGGAGGGGTATACCATAACACAGCACCATGGTGGCAGGGAGGGGTATACCATAACAGCACCATGGTGGCAGGGAGGGGTATACCATAACACAGCACCATGGTGGCAGGGAGGGGTATACCATAACACAGCACCATGGTGGCAGGAAGGGGTATACCATAACACAGCACCATGGTGGCAGAGAGGGGTATGCCATAACACAGCACCATGGTGGCAGGGAGGGGTATACCATAACACAGCACCATGGTGGCAGGGAGGGGTATACCATAACACAGCACCATGGTGACAGGGAGGGGTATACCATAACACAGCACCATGGTGGCAGAGAGGGGTATACCATAACACAGCACCATGGTGGCAGGGAGGGTTATACCATAACACAGCACCATGGTGGCAGGGAGGGGTATACCATAACACAGCACCATGGTGGCAGGAAGGGGTATGCCATAACACAGCACCATGGTGGCAGAGAGGGGTATACCATAACACAGCACCATGGTGGCAGGGAGGGGTATACCATAACACAGCACCATGGTGGCAGGAAGGGGTATACCATAACACAGCACCATGGTGGCAGAGAGGGGTATACCATAACACAGCACCATGGTGGCAGGGAGGGGTATACCATAACACAGCACCATGGTTTCAGGGAGGGGTATACCATAACTCTCCCTCACTAACCACCAGAACCCAACAAAACCATCTCTCTCTCTCTCTCTCTCTCTCTCTCTCTCTCTCTCTCTCTCCTTTTTTATCTTCAACAAACCTTAACACCTGGACGACAGAGGAGAGGTTAGATACATCACTAGACGGGTCACACGGGTAGGCAGTTGTGACCAAAATAGTGCCTCTCTCTTGGTTGAGTATGGCGGCTTTGACCTAACTCTCAGTCCTTCCCTCACACTTAACTAGCAAGTGTTGTTGTTAAAATACCTTAATTTACTTCTGTAGGTAAAGTTTTAACTCACTGACATTCTCAGAACTAAACAAAATGTAATATAAACTAAAGGAAAGATATTGATTCTTTGGGGTGAGATTTGTCTTTTTCATATTATAAGACAATATTATCCGGGATTAGGGGAGATAGTCTATTAAGGGAGATAGTCTGTTAAGGGAGATAGTCTATTAAGGGAGATAGTCTATTTGGGGAGATAGTCTATTTAGGGAGATAGTCTGTTAAGGGAGATAGTCTGTTAAGGGAGATAGTCTGTTAAGGGAGATAGTCTATTAAGGGAGATAGTCTATTAGGGGAGATAGTCTATTAAGGGAGATAGTCTATTAAGGGATATAGTCTATTAAGGGAGATAGTCTATTAAGGGAGATAGTCTGTTAGGGAGATAGTCTATTAAGGGAGATAGTCTATTAAGGGAGATGGTCTGTTAAGGGAGATAGTCTATTAAGGGAGATAGTCTATTAGGGGAGATAGACTATTTAGGGAGATAGTCTGTTAAGGGAGATAGTCTATTAAGGGAGATAGTCTGTTAGGGGAGATAGTTTATTAAGGGAGATAGTCTATTAGGGGAGATAGTCTATTAAGGGAGATAGTCTGTTAAGGGAGATAGTCTATTAAGGGATATAGTGTATTCGGGGAGATAGTCTATTAAGGGAGATAGTCTGTTAAGGGAGATAGTCTATTAAGGGAGATAGTCTATTAGGGGAGATAGTCTATTAAGGGAGATAGTCTATAAGTCTACTAACCCCTTGTATACGGGGTCCGCTGTCTACTGAATAAAATAGTCTGGCGTTAACCAAATAAAATATTAATAGTGGCGTCACCGTAAAGAAGGAGTTAAATTGTTGAGTCGAAATAAAAAATAACAACAATATTCTAAGTTTTAAAAATAACCCTAATAATATAATACATTAGGGATTAAACTCCTGTGAAAGTTTAATTAATTTTTGGTGCCTCGCAAGACTACACCTGTATAGCAAATTGGTATATAAGAATTACTGTTATTAGTCGTGATTTGCGGGAAAGTTTGCTGCGGTAATTTAGTTAATCGTTTGCCAATGTTCGTTTCTGAAACTTAGGGAACCAGTTGTCTTGTTAAATATTTTACATAAAGTACAATTATTGACGTAGTTTAGTTTGGGATCTCTGTATCTAAAGGAGTAATAGTGTTCCTTATAAAATAGAAGGTGGTAGCCGGTGAAAATTTGGTTATTAGTCCAGTGAAGGAACAGTACATACCCTGTATCTTCCCATATTTGTTTTAGCAGACAGTGAGTCACATGTTCAGTGCTTCGCCAGAATGTTTCTTGGTGAAGACTCTGATCTGATTCACTTAAGATGAAAAAGTTGAGACGGGCTAAATGAGCCGTAGTGTGTGGATGGTGTTAAAGAACCATTGTTATACAGTTAAAATTTTCACATTTGTTCCCAATTTCCCGCTGAACCAATGACGATACTTGAGATGTTACCTGAGATAAAAATATATTGTATTTATGTAAAAATTATAACGATATAATAGTAAATGAAACTAATAATTTGTGTTGTATGATCAAGATGTGTTGTAATTAACAAAAACATATTTATGAATGACATCATGAACGTATTGTAAACATTTTATCTACGTAATAACACTTTTCATAATAAGAGACACAGAAATAGTTATAAGAGAGAGAAACTTTCCTCTTCCCTTCAGCTCTGCTTCATCCCCACGTTCGTAGTGAGTCAGGTGGAACATTGGCTGGCACTGTGTTTCTACCTCAGTGACCCAGACAGGCGCGAGGGAACGGGAGGTAATCTTGATACTCAGTTCACGTCCTCAGTTATCACACCTGCAGGCGACTGTACTTCTTAATGATGGATTATATTGTTTAAATGATGTTGGATATGGAAGCAAGTTAATTGATATTCTGGCTTTTCGGTATTACATATACACTTGAGGAAACTATAGGGAATATATGGACAACTCCCAGACTAGACACCTGTGACAGCTCCAACCAAACCTACCTCCCCCCGCACCTCCTTCACCCCACCCCCCACACACCTCATCTCTACGACGTTTGAGGGAGACACACACCACCACCTCCAACACGCCTGAGAGAGATTTAAGAGACATTAACTTCTCTGTTTCTGACATCAACTTCTGGTCGTCTGGAGACAATTTAATTCCATCACCTAAAAATTATCCCGAAGGAGCAGGATATTTTCGAAACTAGATTCTAATAAACACTTTCATTTCCTCCTAAAATCTACAAGATCTTAAATCATTAATTCCATCCATCCATCAAGATCAATTAATATTTACCAGGTGCAGTATGACTCAGAGTCTGTGAATATTAATTTGAGTCGATGTGTGTGTGTGTGTGTGTGTGTGTGTGTGTGTTGATTATATTCGATATAGAGAGTAGTGCCAAACTGATTTACCTGTTTTCCTGTGAGAGTGTCTGTGAATATTAAATTAACTAAGTTTCAAGAATGCACGCTATTTATTTATTTATTAACACATCCGGGATAACAAATGAAGCCTTGGATGCTCCAGAACGACGATATCCTCAAAATATCCCAATATTTTTCTCTCTTAAGTGGTCTAGGATAAACGAAAATTGGATTAATCGAAAATAACTCCAAAGTACCAGACCAGTTCACGTTAACTCCTGAATCCTGACTTACTACACAACACGTATAGGCAAAATACTTGATGAAAACAGAGTGACATTGCCTTACAGCGCCTGGCCACTATGACGGCTGTGAGCTAATGGTGGCAGTAAACTTTAATGGCTTCAATTACGAGTCTTTGTGTTGTACCGTGACCCTAAGCCTTTATGTTTTTCATTCTCTCCATTGTGATGCTCTGTGTTCACTGACCTTCCATGTTGTTGACAGTGATAGTTGTTGTTGAGTGTCCTAAAGGTAGTTGTTGTTGAGTGTCCTAATGGTAGTTGTTGTTGAGTGTCCTAATGGTAGTTGTTGTTGAGTGTCCTAATGATAGTTGTTGTTGAGTGTCCTAATGGTAGTTGTTGTTGAGTGTCCTAATGATAGTTGTTGTTGAGTATCCTAATGGTAGTTGTTGTTGAGTGTCCTAATGGTAGTTGTTGTTGAATGTCCTAATGATAGTTGTTGTTGAGTGTCCTAAAGATAGTTGTTAGTGATAATCTCTTAAATGATAGGTGTTGTTGAGTGTCCTAACGATAGTTGTTGTTGAGTGTCCTAATGATAGTTGTTGTTGAATGTCCTAGCGAGTGTTAGTACGTGTACGTGTGTGTGTGGTGTCCCGGGCCGGCAAAGCGTCTCGCCCCAGCTGTGAGGGGGGGGGTGGAGGCGGCGCTGTGAGGGGGGTGGAGGGAGAGGCGCGGCGACTCCCAGTCAGTCTAGTTACCCTCAGGACGCGGTCAGAGACGGGTGCACTGAACTTTACTCCTTACAAATGCCCAGAACGTGCCGTATACCTTGGGAATCCTTTAGAACAAGGTCACACATGAATGGCACGAACACACAATGCACGAAACACTTCACAGAAAATCACTGTCACTGACACTGCTCAAAGTTGCTGAGATTCTTCGAGGAGAGCTGACGCGCGGGAGTTGACAGAGTCCATAACCGGCTTTCCACAAACTTTGCACTATCACTCGTAATTATCCAGTAAGATCCTACTCACTGCGCCATGTTAGGTTCTGAATAATAAGTTCTATATACAGGAGAGAACACAAACACCTGTATAGTTTTGTAGGTTCGGTTTACTGGATAAGAGTATGTACACAGAGGAGAGCAGCGGTCTCCCTGGCTAGGCTCCTTGTCAACGGCTATAGGCGACGTATGGCAAGTGATACATTAGCAGCTTCCATACGTCGCCAGGCACATTAATTAAGCATGTGGGATATGGTAATAACATTGCCACACGCTGCTAGCTACATAAATGGAGCACATACATAATATACATACATGACATATAATCCAGCATACATAATATACATACAGTGTTCACAACAGGAGCATCAACCAACATCACGCTGAGTGGTGTTCACAGCAGGAGCATCACCCAACATCATGCTATGTCGTGTTCACAGCAGGAGCATCACCCAACATCATGCTGTGTGGTGTTCACAGCAGGAACATTACCCAACATCATGCTGTGTGGTGTTCACAGTAGGAGCATCACCCAACATCATGCTGCGTGGTGTTCACAGCAGGAACATCACCCAACATCACGCTGTGTGGTGTTCACAGCAGGAGCATCACCCAACATCACGCTGTGTGGTGTTCACAACAGGAGCATCACCCAACATTACGCTGTGTGGTGTTCACAGCAGGAGCATCACCCAACATCACGCTGTGTGATGTTCACAACAGGAGCATCACCCAATATCACGCTGTGTGGTGTTCACAACAGGAGCATCACCCAACATCACGCTGTGTGGTGTTCACAGCAGGAGCATCACCCAACATCATGCTGTGTGGTGTTCACAGCAGGAACATCACCCAACATCATGCTATGTGGTGTTCACAGCAGGAGCATCACCCAACGTCACGCTGTGTGGTGTTCACAGCAGGAGCATCACCCAACATCACGCTGTGTGGTGTTCACAGCAGGAGCATCACCCAACATCACGCTGTGTGGTGTTCACAACAGGAGCATCACCCAACATTACGCTGTGTGGTGTTCACAGCAGGAGCATCACCCAACATCACGCTGTGTGATGTTCACAACAGGAGCATCACCCAATATCACGCTGTGTGGTGTTCACAACAGGAGCATCACCCAACATCACGCTGTGTGGTGTTCACAGCAGGAGCATCACCCAACATCATGCTGTGTGGTGTTCACAGCAGGAGCATCACCCAACATCATGCTGTGTGGTGTTCACAGCAGGAACATTACCCAACATCATGCTGTGTGGTGTTCACAGTAGGAGCATCACCCAACATCATGCTGCGTGGTGTTCACAGCAGGAACATCACCCAACATCACGCTGTGTGGTGTTCACAGCAGGAGCATCACCCAACATCACGCTGTGTGGTGTTCACAACAGGAGCATCACCCAACATTACGCTGTGTGGTGTTCACAGCAGGAGCATCACCCAACATCACGCTGTGTGATGTTCACAACAGGAGCATCACCCAATATCACGCTGTGTGGTGTTCACAACAGGAGCATCACCCAACATCACGCTGTGTGGTGTTCACAGCAGGAGCATCACCCAACATCATGCTGTGTGGTGTTCACAGCAGGAACATCACCCAACATCATGCTATGTGGTGTTCACAGCAGGAGCATCACCCAACGTCACGCTGTGTGGTGTTCACAGCAGGAGCATCACCCAACATCACGCTGTGTGGTGTTCACAGCAGGAGCATCACCCAACATCACGCTGTGTGGTGTTCACAACAGGAGCATCACCCAACATTACGCTGTGTGGTGTTCACAGCAGGAGCATCACCCAACATCACGCTGTGTGATGTTCACAACAGGAGCATCACCCAATATCACGCTGTGTGGTGTTCACAACAGGAGCATCACCCAACATCACGCTGTGTGGTGTTCACAGCAGGAGCATCACCCAACATCATGCTGTGTGGTGTTCACAGCAGGAACATCACCCAACATCACGCTGTGTGGTGTTCACAGCAGGAACATCACCCAACATCAGGCTGAGTGGTGTTCACAGCAGGAACATCACCCAACATCATGCTGTGTGGTGTTCACAGTAGGAGCATCACCCAGCATCATGCTGAGTGGTGTTCACAGCAGAAGCATCACCCAGCATCATGCTGTGTGGTGTTCACAGTAGGAGCATCACCCAGCATCATGCTGTGTGGTGTTCACAGCAGGAACATCACCCAACATCATGCTGAGTGGTGTTCACAGCAGAAGCATCACCCAGCATCATGCTGTGTGGTGTTCACAGTAGGAGCATCACCCAGCATCATGCTGTGTGGTGTTCACAGCAGGAACATCACCCAACATCATGTTGTGTGGTGTTCACAGTAGGAGCATCACCCAGCATCATGCTGTGTGGTGTTCACAGCAGGAGCATCACCAGCATAATGCTGTGTGGTGTTCACAGCAGAAGCATCACCCAGCATCATGTTGTGTGGTGTTCACAGCAGGAACATCACCCAGCATCATGCTGTGTGGTGTTCACAGCAGGAGCATCACCCAACATCATGCTGTGTGGTGTTCACAGCAGGAGCATCACCCAGCATCATGCTGTGTGGTGTTCACAGCAGGAACATCACCCAGCATCATGCTGTGTGGTGTTCACAGCAGGAGCATCACCCAACATCATGCTGTGTGGTGTTCGCAGCAGGAGCATCACCCAGCATCATGCTGTGTGGTGTTCACAGCAGGAGCATCACCCAGCATCATGCTGTGTGGTGTTCACAGCAGAAGCATCACCCAGCATCATGCTGTGTGGTGTTCACAGCAGGAGCATCACCCAGCATCATGTTGTGTGGTGTTCACAGCAGGAGCATCACCCAGCATCATGCTGTGTGGTGTTCGCAGCAGGAGCATCACCCAGCATCATGCTGTGTGGTGTTCACAGCAGGAGCATGACCCCCTCATAGGTAGCATTAAGGTAATTTATCATCTGATAAGAATGTTAAGTTGTCTAATCTTCAGTTAAATCCCTTTATTCTATATTTATTTCGACTTGCTCCCGTAAGAGTTTTGTGATATGTTAAAGATAAATCCCTTCCATATTGTCGAGGTCAGATTGGACCAATTTTAATACTGGAAGGGAAAGATGAACGGTATTTTAATATAGACTTGAATCACACCTGCTTGTGGACAAACACAACCACAACCAGGACGGCAACACCATACTGCTAGCTACAGTATTAGTAATGCTGCGAACTGGGTGTCAATTATTAATTTTCTGTCACGCTAATTAATGCTGTAAACTAGATAACTATTATTCACTCTCTATTTCGCTATTTAATACTTTAAACTCATATAAAATAAAAATAAAATCTCCCAATCAAAGTTTTTATTCGAGACGATATAAAACAACTATTTGTAATAATAATACAAAAGATTATCTATATACACCACAAAAACACATTAATATAATCCTTATCCCTCTCGGCGCCCCATTAGGGTTAACACTATAACTGCAAAAAACAGCCCGAAAACAAAGTTTATAAATCCCTTTATGAAAATTTCATTGCAAAAATATAGTAACAAAATGACACCACCCAGCCAATTTTTGGGAGACCGAAAATATCAATGTAAATTCATCATTTTGTATGGCGAGTAAATATAAAACTCCAATATACGGCATCACCGTCTGATAAGAACACAAACTTTACATTTACGATACAGAAAAAACTACATGTGTACATTATCTTTATCTGAAAATAAAGTTTGCATGTGTTGCATTGAAATACATTATCATTTTATGTTATAATGAAAAAAAAGTCGAACTTGAATTTCATCTTTACATTACGTGATGAACAAAAATAAATACATATGTACTCCATCTGTACCTAAAACAGACACAAGGTGAACTTACCTTGTACTGGTGTCTCGACCTGTAGAGACACTAACCAGTGTTAGATACAAGCATTTATCAAGCCCGTTAAATAAACACGAGTAGTATTTTATTTGTGAGACTACCACCATGATAAAATAAATCACTAAGGCTAAAGTCAATTATTCCCTCGAGTACATTTCGGGTACCCGAGGTCTTCATTCCTGAAAATGTCACAAACAATGATGAACAAGTTGTTGATATGGAGCTTTACTTGTTACCTACTACTGTACGAGTAAACTGTCTCCATAACTAAGTCTGATCATACCAAGTAAAATGGGAAGGCGGGGAAGAGAGGATTATCATGTGTACAGGAATATCTGGCTACACCAGCGACATATCCAGGATTTTCTCTGGTGGCAAGATAGAAGATTTCCCCCAAATATTCAATACTATATCCCATTTTTTCTAACCTAAGACACCTCGAAAAGTATGCATAAAGAACTTTCCTAAAATAGGTGTTCATTTTAAGAGGATGCTGACTGCACCCTTCTCCACCCCCCCCCCCTCCATCCTCCTCTGAATCAGCTATTAGTATTTATGTCATAAACCTAGAGAACAGAAATTGGTCTTTATTGCGGGAACAAGACCCACGCTCTCGGGAACAAGACCCACGCTCTCTGGAACAAGACCGATGCTCCTGGGAACTAAACCTATGCTCGAGGGAACAAGACCCACGCTCCCGGGAAGAAGACTCACGCTTCCGGGAAGAAGACCCACGCTTTTAAAGTTCCGAGAGTAAGGCCCATGCTTCCGGGAATAAGTCCCATGTTTTGGGAAAGATGACCCACGTGTCAGAGTCAGGCCCACTCTCTGGCGAGTAAAGCCCACGCTCCCGAGAACAAGACCAACGGACTTCATATGAACGTGGTCTTTGATCTGATTCTGGTCCCAAAACTGCTCGTTCATCTTGGTAAGAGGAAATAGTCTCTGACAGTACACGCCCCTGTGTCCTGCCGGGGACGTGTAATAAACCGTGAAGGCTCAACTCTTTCACGTCTCGGTGAAAACTTCTCTGCCAGGATCACCGTTCCCCTGAGAGGCGACATTAGTATCAAAGAGGTAATAGTTGTTGGTACCAAGGAAAATACATCCGCTGCAGCTAAATAAACACATATATATTTCTTTTTTTATATGTATAACAACATGTGTAATGGACAATATCTCCTCCCCCTTAAGGAAACTTGTTATAGGTCCATAAGGACAAAATATCCGCGATTTCTCCTCACAATACAAAGTGAACATAAAATGTGACTGGATAAATCGATCCAGTCACCGCCAGAAGAAAGACTTACCGTGTAGAGGAGGCGGTGGCGGCCATTGGAGTTCAGGTCAAAACGCAGAAAAACCAACGGACACCAAGGACTGACATTGTTTGGTCTTGCTAAAGTGTATAAACTATTAATCATCTGAGTCATGATGTAAGAAATCTTATAACTGTGTTTATTATTCCTATATTAACAGCACACCAGAGGTGAACTGCTGTTATACTCGACGTAAAAGCCTTAACTAATAATTTAATTTTTTAGTACAGCAAATGCAATTGATATTTTCATTATGAACTTGCAACGAACATAGGCATAATTTTCTGTAAACTGCCATGACACATCTCTCATGCCCAGTCAACCCTCAGTCTTAGAGAAACCACATCAAGTGTGGCGGAGCTCTCGATGAAGACCAAAGAAAATGAAGATTTACCTGGTTGGTGGACTGACAGCAGCGCCGCGGTGGTCATTACTCTCACTAATTAACCCTCCGGCCAGTATATTGATACTTTACGACTGGTAAGGAACATAACAGAATTTTCAGCTCTCGTCGCTTCCTCGTAAATCAAGGAAGGAGGTCAACTTTGTTCCTCGTGTCGGCCGAGTTACGTAATCAAGTCTTGCCACACTCGCCTTTACTGCCACTCACAGGACGATAAAAACCTTGACGAGTCTCTGAGTGTTGTGACGTCTGTCTGTAGTTAATTGTCTAAGACACTTATGTCGTGTTTCCGCCTGTAAAAATCATCGTGTGTCACCAGCAGTCCATCTTAACAAACATACACCACTTATCCCTCCATCTGTTTACTCCCTGGGCACTCACTGAGGGGAAAATGTCTCATCTTTCTGCCACTTAAGTTCTTGAAATATATTTACTTATTTACTTGCTTTATAATTTTTTTTCTCTTCTCCCGATTATCAGCCAATATAAACAGAATGGTAAGTTCTCTCTCGTGGGCTGGATGGTTCACAGATCTCTAGCGGACTCTTAACTAACATCTTCATTTCTACTGCCGCACCAGTCATTAAGAGAGGACACCAAACCTGTTTATTTCTTCTTAGTTTAGATATCTTTCCTATTTGTAATATACGGCATATATTTCCTTACCTTTTTAATTAATGATAATAAATTCCTGTTCTACCTTCTCTATTGTACATTTGTTTTCCTCCTCTGGTATTGATCGTGTTTGTACTGTAAGTCAGGCTTTGATACTACAGCCATCTTGAGTCTCTCTCTCAGCCGTTCAGGTAAGAAGCTTCCTCATGTTGATTTATACTCCACGATAAACACACCCACAGTCAGTAAACACCCACGGCCAGTAAACACCCACGCTCAGTAAACACCCACGGTCAGTAAACATCCATGGTCAATAAATAGCAAACTCTCACGGTCAGTAAACAGTAAACTCCCACTGTCAGAAAATAGTCAACACCCACGGTCAGTAAACACCCACGGTCAGTACACACCCACGGTCAGTAAATAGTAAACAACCACGGTCAGTAAATAGTAAACAACCACGGTCAGTAAATAGTAAACACCCACGGTCAGTAAACAATTTACATTCTACCTGAAGTTACCCCAATAAACTTACTACACCTGTATCGGTCTCAAGTTACTTCATACAAAACGCCGAGAATCTCATAATGCTTTCGCCAGACTGTGAACTAGTGACGAAACGCTCGCCTCGCACACATCATCATACGACGCCTCATAACCATTGACAATTGGGAACTTTTACCGACCACCAGTAAACGTGAGAGACGCCAGATTTGGTCCTTAAAAGTTCATCATTTTCTGGCCAAACTAAAATGATTCATCGGCGGCGACAAATATCCTTGGAGACTCCCAACTGTCTCACTTCAGAAGGTTATGAACTCTCTCAGTCTTGACTCAGACAAAATGTGAACTATCAAACATATTCTGCTTTTAAAGATTTTTTATATCATCTTTTACACTTATGATGTGAGTCATGAATTATGATGAGTGTGTCGGAGTCTTGTGCAAGATGAGGATAGTTGTGGCGAGTAGTGATAAAAATACAAAGTTGATAAGTATTGATTTTAATAAAAATTTTATCTACTGTGAATTATATTTTGGTTTTAAACGTTTTTGGCTTCACTGTTTACAATAGGCGACTTTGGTTTCACTGGTTACAATAGGCGACTTTGGTTTCACTGGTTACAATAGGCGACTTTAAGAATTTAACTTAACAAGACAGATTACATGGCTGACAGTACCTCCTCTCTCAGTCTCTCAGCAAGGAAGATAATGTAAGGCAGAGGGCTGATTCCCTCACTATTTTCTAAAAATCGCAATGATATTCTGTCACCAAACTCTGTCTCTAGTCATCACATTGTCACCCATTGTTGACGACTGGGCAATTAAGCATTTCTCCCATAAGGTCAACTATTCACCTGGACAGAATCTACTGCTCTTGAGTCCCTCCATCATTAACTCTTTCACCTGTGATTTAAGCTTTTCTCAGGTAAATTAGTCGGTGACATATTTATTAAACTTTATTAATTACCTAATTTGCAATTACCTTTAAGTAAATATCTGATGCCTTATTAAAATCAGGTTAAATATGTCTTAAAATTTACCTCAGTAATCTGTGTTACGAGGATGTTTTAGTAAATAAGGTGACAAGACCTCCCACGTACAGAAACATGTTATCCTGCGGGCGTGAATTAACGAGCTCTCTCACACAGTCTGCTTACCCCTCCTGCCACCAGGGTGCCACCTGTCACACATAACTCCCTCAACATCATTGTCAAGATGGTTGGCCAAACAATGTTAAACATTAAAGAGTCACACTGTGCTAAACCTTCTAAAAAGCTTCGTTCTAGACTTCCTCTAAAAAATGTGACTTTGAACTTTCGATGATCTTGAGCTTGACCTTTGACTTTGACCTCTCAAGATAGTTTAGTGTTTACTGTATACATTACGTAGTTCATCCGTGACTTCTGGTCTGTTTCGGTGCAGATATGGCTGAGATATGTTTTATTATATTATTGGTGGCGATGGTGTAGTAACAGAGAGAGAGAGAGAGAGAGAGAGAGAGAGAGAGAGAGAGAGAGAGAGAGAGAGAGAGAGAGAGAGAGAGAGAGGACATTGTTGCTCCTGTTCGCATCTTTTTCTCATGTCATTATTACCATTAAACTGTTGAGGTAATACCAACAATATAACATTATATTCTCCAACAGGTTATCTATCCTTCATGGGAGGTGAGGAGATGGAGGAGAGGGGAGATGGGTGAAGGGAGGAACATAAGAACATAAGAACATAAGAATGGAGGAAACTGCAGCGGGCCTATTGGCCCATACTGGGCAGTCCCGTTTACACCCAACCCCTATTGCTCATATGAGCATCCAACCTATGTTTGAAGCAATTCAGCGTATTCGAGTTAATGATGATATTTGGTAACTTGTTCCATTCATCCACTACTCTGTTTCCAAACCAGTGTTTACCTATTTCACGCCTAAATCTAAATTTGTCCAATTTAAAACCATTGTTACGAGTTCGCTCCTGGTTGGATAATTTGAGTACCTTTGTAATGTCCCCTTTGTTTAGCCCTGACTTCCATTTATACACCTCTATCAGGTCGCCCCTCGCTCTCCGTCTCTCAAGGGAGTGCAAATTAAGATGCTTTAACCTGTCTCTATACTCAAGGTTCCTGATACCCGGGATTAGTCTTGTCATTCTCCTCTGAATTCTTTCCAAGGATTCTATATCCATTCTGTAATACGGTGACCAGAACTGGACTGCGTAATCCAGGTGTGGTCTCACAAGAGCAAGATACAGTTTTAGGATGACCTCGCTAGTCTTGTAACTAACACACCTTTGTATGAACCCAAGTACTTTATTAGCCTTGTTACGAGCAAAAACACATTGTTTACTTGGCTTAAGGTTCCTACTTATCATTACTCCTAAATCTCTCTCGCAGTCGGATTTCTCTATGGCATCGTTGTTCATCAGGTATCTGGTTTCCCTGTTTACATTTCCTATACTGAGTACTTTACATTTGTCAATGTTGAATTTCATCTGCCATTTTTCAGACCATTCGAAAAATTTGTTTAGATCCTCCTGTAGTTTTGCCGAGTCCTCGTCAGATTTGATAACACGTCCTATTTTAGTATCATCAGCAAATTTGCTTATGTTGCTGTCTATGCCGATATCTATGTCGTTTATGTATATAATAAACAATAATGGTCCAAGTACTGAGCCTTGGGGAACTCCACTTGTGACGTTGCTCCATTGGGACTTAGTGCCGTTAATGCTCACTCGCTGTTTCCTGTCCTGTAACCACGCCCTAATCCATTTAAGGATGTCACCTTTGATGCCATGAGCTTCTACCTTTCTAATTAGTCTTTCGTGGGGTACTCTGTCGAAGGCTTTGCTAAAGTCGAGATATACCACATCATAATTGTGCCCCTCGTCCACTGATTCGAAAACTGATGAAAAGAATGTTAATAGATTAGTTAGGCAAGAACGTCCGCTTGTGAAGCCATGCTGGGAATCATTGATCAATCTGTGCTTCTCCAGGTGATTTCGAATAGAGTTTGAAATGATTGCTTCCAGTAATTTGCCTACTATTGATGTTAAACTGATTGGGCGGTAGTTAGAGGATAGTGATCTATCCCCCTTCTTGAAGATCGGTATTACATTCGCTATCCTCCAGGATTCTGGTACTACACCTGTTTTTAAGGACATGTTAAACAACTTTGCTAAGGGCATACTAAGCTCTTCCTTACATTCCTTTAATACTCTGGCAAATATCTCATCGGGACCAGGTGACTTATTAGGCTTTAGTTTGTCTATTTGCTTACTAACATCGTTACTAGTCACTACTATCTCACTTAATTTGTTTTCTTCACTATCTCTGAATAGAGTCGGTGCCTCGGGTATCATGTTTAAATTTTCGCTGGTGAAAACTGTTGAAAAATATTTATTCAAATTATTGCTCATTTCTCCGTCGTTATCAGTGAGCTCGCCGGAGTCTGACCGTATTGGTCCAATCTTTTCTCGTGTTTTAGTTTGGTACATTTGGTAGAATCCTTTGGGGTTTGTCTTTGCCTCCCTTGCTATCCTTACCTCATTATTCCTCTTTGCTTTCCTTATCTCGGTTTTAACCCTACTCGCCAATACCCTATAATAGTCCCGGAGGTGAATTTCGCCACGATTTATCCTTCTACCTATAGCCTTCCTTTGGCCAATGATGTTCTTTAAATAATTATTTATCCATTTAGGGTCATTGTTGTTTGATCTGAGTTTTTTGTATGGTATGTTCTGCCTTTGTGCATTAAGTAACTCACTATTTAAATTGTCGTGGAACTCGGCAATCTCAGATCTCGTTATCAGGTCGGTGTCATCTGTCAGGTTCACGGCCAAGCGCGACACCCCCTCTCTCAGCTGCCTCTTTAAACTGTCAAAGTTTGCCCTTCTGAAATCTGGTACTTTAGTGGAATTTTCCTTACGTTTGCCCTGAAAATCTAACTGGAATCGAATTTCTTTGTGATCGCTGTTTGCAAGTTCGTTCCCTACCTCGACATTGCTAATGAGGTTTTCTCTGTTTGACAAAACTAAATCCAATATATTATTACCCCGTGTGGGTTCGGTTATATGTTGACTTAGGAAACAGTCCTGGATCGTCTCGAGAAAATCCTCTGATTCTGAGTTTCCCGTAAGGTCGGTCCAATCTATTTGGCCAAGGTTAAAGTCGCCTACTATACAGACTTTGTTGTGTATGGAAGCCCTGCGCATTTCATCCCAGATAAGTCGCTCATTGACTCTGTCAAGATTGGGGGGTCTATATATTACTCCTGTGATTAATTTTTCCCGACCGTCGCTTAATTCTATCCAAATTGTTTCTGTATTCCTCTCAGTTTTTATTTCCTTATTTATTTCACACTTCAGATTATCCCTAACATAGATTGCTACTCCGCCTCCTTTCCTGGTCTGCCTATCGGTATGGAACAGTTTGTAACCCGCAATTTGGTATTCGACTGGTAATTCACGTGTGTCTAGGTTGATCCATGTTTCAGTGAATGCAATTATATCGATTTCTTCGGTACATACCAAGGCCCTAATATCATCCATTTTGTTTCTCATACTTCTACTGTTCGCGTAATATACATTTAAGTTAGTCGTGTTCTGAGTCCTTCCCTTACCGCGTTTAGTTTTAAACTCCCTGTCTAATTTAGTTATGTCATCATTCCTAACACTATTTCCCTGTAATCTTTCGCCTTGTTTACCCGCTCCCACTGCAGTCTCCTCCACCCCCGTGCCCCTATGTTCTCTTAGCAGTTTAAAGACTTCGATATCTTTTGAACTGCCCCCTCTAGAGCCCCAGCCAGGGTTGCTACTCCATCCCTAGACAGGTGCACCCCATCCCTAGCATAAAGGTCCCTTCTGCCATAGAAGTTGTCCCAGTTGTCAATGAATGGGACTGATATTGACTTGCAATATCTGTCAAGACGGTCGTTAACACCAACTGCCCTTGACAACCATTCACTGCCAACTCTCCTTCCAGGCAGGACACCGCATATGATAGGGATCCCTCCCTTAGTCCTAATACGATCTATGGCTGCCTTGAACTTATCAAGAAGCTCCTCGCTCCTACACCGGCCAATATCATTGCCTCCTGCACTGAGGCAGATAATGGGTTTGTTCCCATTACCAGACAAGATATTGTCCATCCTGTCAATTATATCCCCCACCCCAGCTCCTGGCAAACACACCCTCATCCTATTTTTGTTTTTACCACAAAAGGCCCTGTCCATGTACCTTACCTGTGAGTCACCAACAATTAAAGTTTTTATACCTTCCTTGTCATCCCTGTCCCTGACTGTACTAACGTCCAATTCGTCTATCAAGGGACTGAACGGGTTGGTACACTTAGCTGTTGTTGTCGTTGTTGTCGTATCCTTGGTGTGCTTCTTCACCAAAAGCTTTGTCTTCCCACTACTCACAATTTTCCACTCGCTTGATTTTTCGTCAGCCACTGGCTTTACTCGTCCAGCCTCTCCTTTTTACATCGCCAGCTCTTCCCTTAATTTCAAGTTCTCCAACGTGGCCCTCTCAATTTCTAACTTGGCCTTTGCCAATTCTTCAGTGGACCACTCCAGTTTGGTCAACAAACTCTCATACCCAAGACCGCACCTTGCTCTGGCCATATCTGATAATTATCCCTCCGGAGCTAACCCTGCCGTGACCTTTCCCCTAGTGAGGTCAGAACACAACTGAGTGAGGTCAGAACACAACGAGGGTGAGGGGAGGTAGGTTTGGGGAGGTAGGTTAGGGGAGGGAGGTGAGGGAATGGCGAGTTCTTACATCAGGATATTTTCTTTTCTTAAGCAAAATCCCAAAAGAGAAAGAAAAATATAACTTTCACTTCACCTCTTCCTCCCTCCCATGACACCTTATATCACCTTTATATAACTCACAAATATAACCCGACTAATATTCTTCTACCATGTTCATTGATGAATTAGTTAATATATCATAACACACAATTCTCAACAGCTTAGACCAAAAGCATAAAAAAGTGTTACTCTACGAAACTCATAATCAAGATGTTCTCTCCCTGGCTTTCTTTGTCACACTCTAGTAACACTGTGTAACATTTTCCAGGAGTAAATGACCAACTTAACCCATTCTATCCAGTGGAGAGAAAAGGAGAAAATGTGTAGTGGGAAAAAAGTTTTCTCTGGATTTCACGCTGGTTGTGGAGACGAGAATAAAAGTCAGTGTTAAGTCAGGAAGTACAACACTATGTAGGCCGATATAGCAGGGAGAGCGGCGTCAAACTTGTCATTGTGTATATCCGACAAGTTCCCAGGCTTTGTTTACTACACCCGCGATGCTTCTCACCACGATAAAATAATGAAAATAAAACCAAAACAAACAAAAAACTTAACCACAATCTTTCCCTCGAGATAATTTTTCTCTACAAAGAAACAAAAGCATCGTATAATCCTTAAGACCCTAGAATGAGGCCACAAGCGCCGCCGTAACTGTTATGTATACCCACATTAATAGTATATATACGGACCAGCCTTCTGCTGCACCAGACAAAAGGTAAACTGAATCTCACTCTACTTATGCTGAGGTAAGGCGCCATCATCATCCTTTATGGTGAAACTAACTAGAGGTTTTTAAACTACACAGGATAGTACAGTACACAGGGTGGAGGATAGTACAGTACACAGCGTGGAGGATAGTACAGTACACAGCGTGGAGGATAGTACAGTACACAGGGTGGAGGATAGTACAGTACACGGCGTGGAGGACAGTACAGTACACGGGGTGGAGGATAGTACAGTACACAGGGTGGTGGACAGTACAGTACACAGGGTGGAGGATAGTACAGTACACAGCGTGGAGGATAGTACAGTACACGGCGTGGAGGACAGTACAGTACACAGGGTGGAGGATAGTACAGTACACAGCGTGGAGGATAGTACAGTACACAGGGTGGAGGATAGTACAGTACACAGGATGGAGGACAGTACAGTACACAGGGTGGAGGATAGTACAGTACACAGGATGGAGGACAGTACAGTACACAGCGTGGAGGACAGTACAGTACACATGGTGGAGGACAGTACAGTACACAGGGTGGAGGATAGTACAGTACACAGGGTGGAGGACAGTTCAGTACACAGCGTGGAGGACAGTACAGTACACAGCGTGGAGGATAGTACAGTACACAGGGTGGAGGATAGTACAGTACACAGGGTGGAGGATAGTACAGTACACAGGGTGGAGGACAGTACAGTACACAGGGTGGAGGACAGTACAGTACACAGCGTGGAGGATAGTACAGTACACAGGGTGGAGGATAGTACAGTACACGGCGTGGAGGACAGTACAGTACACGGGGTGGAGGATAGTACAGTACACAGGGTGGAGGATAGTACAGTACACAAGGTGGAGGATAGTACAGTACACAGCGTGGAGGATAGTACAGTACACAGGGTGGAGGATAGTACAGTGCACAGGATGGAGGAGAGTACAGTACACAGGGTGGAGGATAGTACAGTACACAGGGTGGAGGACAGTACAGCACACCGCGTGGAGGACAGTACAGTACACAGGGTGGAGGACAGTACAGTACACAGGGTGGAGGATAGTACAGTACACAGGGTGGAGGACAGTACAGTACACAGCGTGGAGGACAGTACAGTACACAGCGTGGAGGATAGTACAGTACACGGGGTGGAGGATAGTACAGTACACAGGGTGGAGGATAGTACAGTACACAGGGTGGAGGATAGTACAGTACACAGGGTGGAGGATAGTACAGTACACAGAGTGGAGGACAGTACAGTACATAGGGTGGAGGACAGTACAGTACACAGCGTGGAGGATAGTACAGTACACAGGGTGGAGGATAGTACAGTACACAGGGTGGAGGATAGTACGGTACATAGGGTGGAGGATAGTACAGTACACAGGGTGGAGGATAGTACAGTACACGGCGTGGAGGACAGTACAGTACACGGGGTGGAGGATAGTACAATACACAGGGTGGAGGATAGTACAGTACACGGCGTGGAGGATAGTACAGTACACGGGGTGGAGGATAGTACAGTACATGGCGTGGAGGATAGTACAGTACACGGCGTGGAGGATAGTACAGTACACAGCGTGGAGGACAATACAGTACACAGCGTGGAGAATAGTACAGTACAACGCGTGGAGGATAGTAGCAGTACACGGGGTGGAGGATAGTACAGTACACAGGGTGGAGGATAGTACAGTACACGGGGTGGAGGACAGTACAGTACACGGGGTGGAGGATAGTACAGTACACAGGGTGGAGGACAGTACAGTACACGGGGTGGAGGATAGTACAGTACACAGGGTGGAGGACAGTACAGTACACGGGGTGGAGGATAGTACAGTACACAGGGTGGAGGATAGTACAGAACACAGGGTGGAGGATAGTACAGTACACAGGGTGGAGGACAGTACAGTACACGGGGTGGAGGATAGTACAGAACACACCGTGGAGGATAGTACAGTACACAAGGTAGAGGGTAGTACAGTACACAGGGTGGAGGACAGTACAGTACACGGGGTGGAGGATAGTACAGAACACACCGTGGAGGATAGTACAGTACACAGGGTGGAGGATAGTACAGTACACGGCGTGGAGGACAGTACAGTACACGGGGTGGAGGATAGTACAATACACAGGGTGGAGGATAGTACAGTACACAGGGTGGAGGACAGTACAGTACACAGCGTGGAGGATAGTACAGTACACGGGGTGGAGGATAGCACAGTGCACGGCGTGGAGGATAGTACAGTACACGGGGTGGAGGATAGTACAATACACAGGGTGGAGGATAGTACAGTACACAGGGTGGAGGACAGTACAGTACACAGCGTGGAGGATAGTACAGTACACGGGGTGGAGGATAGTACAGTACACGGCGTGGAGGATAGTACAGTACACGGGGTGGAGGATAGTACAATACACAGGGTGGAGGATAGTACAGTACACAGGGTGGAGGACAGTACAGTACACAGCGTGGAGGATAGTACAGTACACGGGGTGGAGGATAGTACAGTACACGGCGTGAAGGATAGTACAGTACACGGGGTGGAGGATAGTACAGTGCACGGCGTGGAGGATAGTACAGTAAACGGCGTGGAGGATAGTACAGTACACAGCGTGGAGGACAATACAGTACACAGCGTGGAGAATAGTACAGTACACAGCGTGGAGGATAGTAGCAGTACACGGGGTGGAGGATAGTACAGTACACAGGGTGGAGGATAGTACAGTACACGGGGTGGAGGACAGTACAGTACACGGGGTGGAGGATAGTACAGTACACAGCGTGGAGGACAGTACAGTACACAGCGTGGAGGACAGTACAGTACACAGCGTGGAGGACAGTACAGTACACAGCGTGGAGGATAGTACAGTACACACGGTGGAGGATAGTACAGTACACATGGTGGAGGACAGTACAGTACACAGGGTGGAGGACAGTACAGTACACAGCGTGGAGGATAGTACAGTACACAGGGTGGAGGATAGTACAGTACACGGCGTGGAGGACAGTACAGTACACGGGGTGGAGGATAGTACAGTACACAGGGTGGAGGATAGTACAGTACACAGCGTGGAGGATAGTACAGTACACAGGGTGGAGGATAGTACACTACACAGGATGGAGGACAGTACAGTACACAGGGTGGAGGATAGTACAGTACACAGGGTGGAGGACAGTACAGCACACCGCGTGGAGGACAGTACAGTACACAGGGTGGAGGACAGTACAGTACACAGGGTGGAGGACAGTACAGTACACAGCGTGGAGGACAGTACAGTACACGGGGTGGAGGATAGTACAGTACACAGGGTGGAGGACAGTACAGTACACGGGGTGGAGGATAGTACAGTACACAGGGTGGAGGACAGTACAGTACACGGGGTGGAGGATAGTACAGTACACAGGGTGGAGGATAGTACAGAACACAGGGTGGAGGACAGTACAGTACACGGGGTGGAGGATAGTACAGTACACAGGGTGGAGGACAGTACAGTACACAGGGTAGAGGATAGTACAGTACACAGGGTGGAGGATAGTACAGTACACAGGGTGGAGGATAGTACAGTACACAGGGTAGAGGATAGTACAGTACACAGGGTGGAGGACAGTACAGTACACGGGGTGGAGGATAGTACAGTACACGGGGTGGAGGATAGTACAGTACACAGGGTGGAGGATAGTACAGAACACAGGGTGGAGGACAGTACAGTACACATGGTGGAGGGTAGTACAGTACACAGGGTGGAGGATAGTACAGTACACAGGGTGAAGGATAGTACAGTACACAGGGTGGAGGACAGTACAGTACACGGGGTGGAGGATAGTACAGAACACACCGTGGAGGATAGTACAGTACACAGGGTAGAGGGTAGTACAGTACACAGGGTGGAGGACAGTACAGTACACGGGGTGGAGGATAGTACAGAACACACCGTGGAGGATAGTGCAGTACACAGGGTGGAGGATAGTACAGTACACGGCGTGGAGGACAGTACAGTACACGGGGTGGAGGATAGTACAATACACAGGGTGGAGGATAGTACAGTACACGGCGTGGAGGATAGTACAGTACACGGGGTGGAGGATAGTACAGTGCACAGCGTGGAGGATAGTACAGTACACGGCGTGGAGGATAGTACAGTACACAGCGTGGAGGACAATACAGTACACAGCGTGGAGAATAGTACAGTACACAGCGTGGAGGATAGTAGCAGTACACGGGGTGGAGGATAGTACAGTACACAGGGTGGAGGATAGTACAGTACACGGGGTGGAGGACAGTACAGTACACGGGGTGGAGGATAGTACAGAACACACCGTGGAGGATAGTGCAGTACACAGGGTGGAGGATAGTACAGTGCACGGCGTGGAGGATAGTACAGTACACGGGGTGGAGGATAGTACAATACACAGGGTGGAGGATAGTACAGTACACAGGGTGGAGGACAGTACAGTACACAGCGTGGAGGATAGTACAGTACACGGGGTGGAGGATAGTACAGTACACGGCGTGGAGGATAGTACAGTACACGGGGTGGAGGATAGTACAATACACAGGGTGGAGGATAGTACAGTACACAGGGTGGAGGACAGTACAGTACACAGCGTGGAGGATAGTACAGTACACGGGGTGGAGGATAGTACAGTACACGGCGTGGAGGATAGTACAGTACACGGGGTGGAGGATAGTACAGTGCACGGCGTGGAGGATAGTACAGTACACGGCGTGGAGGATAGTACAGTACACAGCGTGGAGGACAATACAGTACACGGCGTGGAGAATAGTACAGTACACGGCGTGGAGGATAGTAGCAGTACACGGGGTGGAGGATAGTACAGTACACAGGGTGGAGGATAGTACAGTGCACGGGGTGGAGGACAGTACAGTACACGGGGTGGAGGATAGTACAGTACACAGCGTGCAGGACAGTACAGTACACAGCGTGGAGGACAGTACAGTACACAGCGTGGAGGATAGTACAGTACACACGGTGGAGGATAGTACAGTACACAGGGTGGAGGACAGTACAGCACACCGCGTGGAGGACAGTACAGTACACAGGGTGGAGGACAGTACAGTACACAGGGTGGAGGACAGTACAGTACACAGCGTGGAGGACAGTACAGTACACAGCGTGGAGGATAGTACAGTACACAGGGTGGAGGATAGTACAGTACACGGCGTGGAGGACAGTACAGTACACGGGGTGGAGGATAGTACAGTACACAGGGTGGAGGATAGTACAGTACACAGCGTGGAGGATAGTACAGTACACAGGGTGGAGGATAGTACACTACACAGGATGGAGGACAGTACAGTACACAGGGTGGAGGATAGTACAGTACACAGGGTGGAGGACAGTACAGCACACCGCGTGGAGGACAGTACAGTACACAGGGTGGAGGACAGTACAGTACACAGGGTGGAGGACAGTACAGTACACAGCGTGGAGGACAGTACAGTACACAGCGTGGAGGATAGTACAGTACACAGGGTGGAGGATAGTACAGTACACAGGGTGGAGGATAGTACAGTACACAGAGTGGAGGACAGTACAGTACATAGGGTGGAGGACAGTACAGTACACAGGGTGGAGGATAGTACAGTACACAGGGTGGAGGATAGTACAGTACACAGGGTGGAGGAGAGTACAGTACATAGGGTGGAGGATAGTACAGTACACAGGGTGGAGGATAGTACAGTACACGGCGTGGAGGACAGTACAGTACACGGGGTGGAGGATAGTACAATACACAGGGTGGAGGATAGTACAGTACACGGCGTGGAGGATAGTACAGTACACGGGGTGGAGGATATTACAGTACACGGCGTGGAGGATATTACAGTACACGGCGTGGAGGATAGTACAGTACACGGCGTGGAGGATAGTACAGTACACAGCGTGGAGGACAATACAGTACACAGCGTGGAGAATAGTACAGTACACAGCGTGGAGGATAGTAGCAGTACACGGGGTGGAGGATAGTACAGTACACGGGGTGGAGGACAGTACAGTACACGGGGTGGAGGATAGTACAGTACACAGGGTGGCGGACAGTACCCGTACACGGGGTGGAGGATAGTACAGTACACAGGGTGGAGGACAGTACAGTACACGGGGTGGAGGATAGTACAGTACACAGGGTGGAGGATAGTACAGAACACAGGGTGGAGGACAGTACAGTACACGGGGTGGAGGATAGTACAGTACACAGGGTGGAGGACAGTACAGTACACGGGGTGGAGGACAATACAGTACACAGGGTGGAGGATAGTACAGTACACAGGGTGGAGGATAGTACAGTACACAGGGTAGAGGATAGTACAGTACACAGGGTGGAGGACAGTACAGTACACGGGGTGGAGGATAGTACAGTACACGGGGTGGAGGATAGTACAGTACACAGGGTGGAGGATAGTACAGAACACAGGGTGGAGGACAGTACAGTACACATGGTGGAGGGTAGTACAGTACACAGGGTGGAGGATAGTACAGTACACAGGGTGAAGGATAGTACAGTACACTGGGTGGAGGACAGTACAGTACACGGGGTGGAGGATAGTACAGAACACACCGTGGAGGATAGTACAGTACACAGGGTAGAGGGTAGTACAGTACACAGGGTGGAGGACAGTACAGTACACGGGGTGGAGGATAGTACAGAACACACCGTGGAGGATAGTGCAGTACACAGGGTGGAGGATAGTACAGTACACGGCGTGGAGGACAGTACAGTACACGGCGTGGAGGATAGTACAGTACACGGGGTGGAGGATAGTACAGTGCACGGCGTGGAGGATAGTACAGTACACGGCGTGGAGGATAGTACAGTACACAGCGTGGAGGACAATACAGTACACAGCGTGGAGAATAGTACAGTACACAGCGTGGAGGATAGTAGCAGTACACGGGGTGGAGGATAGTACAGTACACAGGGTGGAGGATAGTACAGTACACGGGGTGGAGGACAGTACAGTACACGGGGTGGAGGATAGTACAGTACACAGGGTGGAGGACAGTACAGTACACGGGGTGGAGGATAGTACAGTACACAGGGTGGAGGACAGTACAGTACACGGGGTGGAGGATAGTACAGTACACAGGGTGGAGGATAGTACAGTACACAGGGTGTAGGACAGTACAGTACACAGGGTGGAGGACAGTACAGTTCACAGGGTGGAGGATTGTACAGTACACAGGGTAGAGGGTAGTACAGTACACAGGGTGGAGGATAGTACAGTACACGGGGTGGAGGATAGTACAGAACACACCGTGGAGGATAGTACAGAACACAGGGTGGAGGATAGTACAGTACACGGGGTGGAGGACAGTACAGTACACGGGGTGGAGGACAGTACAGTACACGGGGTGGAGGATAGTACAGAACACACCGTGGAGGATAGTACAGTACACAGGGTGGAGGATAGTACAGTACACAGGGTGGAGGACAGTACAGTACACAGGGTGGAGGATAGTACAGTACACAGGGTGGAGGATAGTACAGTACACAGGGTGTAGGATAGTACAGTACACAGGGTGGAGGATAGTACAGTACACAGGGTGGAGGACAGTACAGTACACAGCGTGGAGGATAGTACAGTACACAGGGTGGAGGATAGTACCGTACACAGGGTGGCGGACAGTACAGTACACAGGGTGGAGGACAGTACAGTACACAGCGTGGAGGATAGTACAGTGCACAGCGTGAAGGATAGTACAGTACACAGGGTGGTGGACAGTACAGTACACAAGGTGGAGGACAGTACAGTACACAGGGTGGAGGACAGTACAGTACACAGGGTGGAGGATAGTACAGTACACAGGGTGGAGGATAGTACAGTACACAGGGTAGAGGATAGTACAGTACACAGGGTGGAGGATAGTACAGTACACAGGGTGGAGTATAGTACAGTGCACAGCGTGAAGGATAGTACAGTACACAGGGTGGAGGATAGTACAGTACACAGCGTGAAGGATAGTACAGTACACAGGGTGGAGGATAGTACAGTACACAGGGTGGAGGAGAGTACAGTACACAGGGTGGAGGGCAGTACAGTACACAGGGTGGTGGACAGTACAGTACACAGGGTGGAGGATAGTACAGTACACAGGGTGGAGGATAGCACAGTACACGGGGTGGAGGATAGTACAGTACACAGGGTGGAGGATAGTACCGTACACAGGGTGGCGGACAGTACAGTGCACAGGGTGGAGGACAGTACAGTACACAGCGTGGAGGATAGTACAGTGCACAGCGTGAAGGATAGTACAGTACACAGGGTGGTGGACAGTACAGTACACAAGGTGGAGGACAGTACAGTACACAGGGTGGAGGACAGTACAGTACACAGGGTGGAGGATAGTACAGTACACAGGGTGGAGGATAGTACAGTACACAGGGTAGAGGATAGTACAGTACACAGGGTGGAGGATAGTACAGTACACAGGGTGGAGTATAGTACAGTGCACAGCGTGAAGGATAGTACAGTACACAGGGTGGAGGATAGTACAGTACACAGCGTGAAGGATAGTACAGTACACAGGGTGGAGGATAGTACAGTACTCAGGGTGGAGGAGAGTACAGTACACAGGGTGGAGGGCAGTACAGTACACAGGGTGGTGGACAGTACAGTACACAGGGTGGAGGATAGTACAGTACACAGGGTGGAGGATGGCACAGTACACGGGGTGGAGGATAGTACAGTACACAGGGTGGGGGACAGTACATTACACAGCGTGGAGGATAGTACAGTACACAGGGTGGAGGATAGTACAGTGCACAGCGTGGAGTCTAGTACAGTACACAGCGTGAAGGATAGTACAGTACACAGGGTGGAGGATAGTACAGTACACAGGGTGGAGGGCAGTACAGTACACAGGGTGGTGGACAGTACAGTACACAGGGTGGAGGATAGTACAGTACACAGGGTGGAGGATAGCACAGTGCACGAGGTGGAGGATAGTACAGTACACAGGGTGGAGGATAGTACAGTACACAGGGTGGAGGATAGTACAGTACACAGGGTGGAGGATAGTACAGTACACAGGGTGGAGGATAGTACAGTACACAGGGTGGAGGATAGTACAGTACACAGCGTGGAGGATAGTACAGTACACAGCGTGGAGGATAGTACAGTACACAGGGTGGAGGATAGTACAGTACACAGCGTGGAGGATAGTACAGTACACAGGGTGGAGGACAGTACAGTACACAGGGTGGAGGACAGTACAGTACACAGGGTGGAGGACAGTACAGTACGCAGGGCTGAACATATAAGCAACAACAGCGTCTTATTGAGTTACGAGGAGCAGCTCGTTAATATAAGCTGATCATAACAAACAGAGATCCAAGTTGGTTTAGTAAGAGCGAAGTACCAATGCTGGCTGTCAAACCACAAGGTATAGTTATCATGTTTATCTTATTACCGAGGCTGGGACGTAATATAGGTTATTGGAAGGTCGTAGGAGTGAAAGAAGAAAGAACGACATGAAAGAAGTTAGTTAAGGAGTTTCTTTCTGAATGACAGATGAGTGAGAAGTAAGCCAACAGACTTCAGATATTTCACCACGATGATTCAAGGTTGATGAGCGTATTAGACATAAGAGTGAAGGCAGACTGCGGCACACGTGACAGTAAACACCAAGAATGAGACTGGCAGCAGCGAGGGTTGTATCGTTGATGTCCCGTGGAGACAAAATTTTATCCGGGATCCTGGATTTTTGGGGACAGAATCCTCCAAAATGAGGCAATAGTTTTTCGTGTTAGGACGGTTATGGCTGCCATAAAGGAGTAACAGCTGGGAGGAAGAGAATTAAGTAGAAGTATGGAAGACAACTCCTGGCTGCCTTACCAGTGGAGGCTACAAGGAACAACTTGCTGAACACTGGCTGTTACCTCCCGTACGGCTGGTTCACTAACAGTGTATATACGAGCATTTAAAAGTTTACCCATGTTATTAGTTTAATCTACCACTGTTTTACCACAGTTATTAGTGTGACCTGCCATAGGTAGGACATCACACCACTGGTAGGACATCACACCACTGGTAGGACATCACACCCTTGTAGGACATCACAACATAAGTAGGACATCACATCACTGGGAGGATATCACACCACTGGTAGGACATCACACCACTGGTGGGACATCATACCACCTGTAGGACATCACACCATTAGTAGGACATCACACCACTAGTAGGACATCACACCACTTGTAGGACAACACCACATTAGTAGGACATCACATCACTGGTAGGGTATCACACCACTGGAAGGAAATCACGCCACTGGTAGAGCATCACACCACTGGTAGGACATCACAACACAAGTAGGACATCACACCACTGGTAGGACATCACACCACTGGTAGGACACCACACCACTGATAGGACATCACGCCACTGGTAGGACATCACGCCACTGGTAGAGCATCACGCCACTGGTAGGGCATCACACCACTGGTAGGACATCACAACATAAGTAGGACATCACACCACTGGTAGGGCATCACACCACTGGTAGGACATCACAACATAAGTAGGACATCACACCACTGGTAGGACATCACACCACTGGTAGGACATCACGCCACTGGTAGGACATCACAACATAAGTAGGACATCACATCAATGGTAGGATATCACACCATTGGTAGGACATCACATCACTGGTGGGACTTCACACCACCAGTAGGACATCACACCATTTGTAGGACATCACACCACCAGTAGAATATCACACCACTGGTAGGACATCACACTACTGGTAGGACATCACGCCACTGGTAGGACACCACACCAGTGGTAGGACATCACACCACTGGTAGGACATCACACCACTGGTGGGACATCACACCACTGGTGGGACATCACACCACCAGTAGGACAGCACACCATTTGTAGGACATCACACCACCAGTAGGATATCACACCACTGGTAGGACATCACAACATTAGTAGGACATCACATCACTGGTAGGGCATCACACCACTGGTAGGACATCACAACATTAGTAGGACATCACATCACTGGTAGAATATCACACCACTGGTGGGACATCACACCACCAGAAGGACATCACACTACCAGTAGGACATCACACCACCAGTAGGACATCACAACATTAGTAGGACATCACATCACTGGTAGAATAGCACACCACTGGTAGGACATCACACTACTGATAGGACATCACGCCACTGGTAGGACACCACACCAGTGGTAGGACAACACACCACTGGTAGGACATTACGCCACTGGTAGGACACCACACCAGTGGTAGGAAAACACACCACTGGTAGGACATCACACCACTAGTAGGACATCACACTACCAGTAGGACATCACACCACCAGTAGGACATCACAACATTAGTAGGACATCACATCACTGGTAGGACATCACACCACTAGTAGGACATCACACTACTGGAAAGACATCACGCCACTGGTAGGACATCACACCACTGGTAGGACAACACACCACTGGTAGGACAACACACCAGTGGTAGGACATCACACCCTTGTAGGACATCACACCACTGGTGGGACATCACACCGCTGGTAGGACAGCACACTACTGGTAGGACATCACGGCATTGGTAGGACATCACACCACTGGTAGGATATCACACCACTGGTAGGACATCACACTACTGGTAGGACATCACGCCACTGGTAGGACATCACAATACTGGTAGGACATCACAACACTGGTAGGACATCACATTACTGGTAGGACATCACTCCACTGGTAGGACAACGCACCAGTGAACGAACATACACCTGCATAAAGCCTTCAGTACAGAGGTGGGCAATGTACTATCGTGTTCGCTCCTTCCCAAACTGAAGCAGTATCGACCCGCACAGCACACCCGCACCAGATAACAATCAGGGTAAGTCAGTTCGGAGACTCATTCCCGTGTCACTGTTTCACTACAGGGAGCGAACTTTTGTCCACGATAGTACCTGTAACTACAGGTATACACTTACGGATGAGTTGACTGAGAGTGCACCGGAAGTAAACCAGTGACCCATAGACGAGCGTTGTATCCACTCGGCCACCGCACCACTGAATAACACCTAACTGACACAAAAATACACCAATGATCCAATGAAGTACAATTGCCACTATAACTCACAAGAAAGAGTAACACAATACGAGACAGTTATTTACCCCGACAATGTTAAATACTGTCATGACACAGACCATTGATCCAGCCGCTGTCGTCGTTGAGGTATTTCCGTCACACAAACACTCCAGTCATCCAGTCATCTATTGTTGTTGTCTGCCTATTGTTCTACAGTCATTACTTCTCGTCTATTTTTTATATTGTTTGATTTACGCAGTTGTTTAAACGTCGTGGGAATCTCTGACCTGGTATATTATTTATGATGACGTGTATGTATGTACGAAGAACTTATATGAATTAACTAAATGCATCTATCGTATATGTAGAATTAAATACAATACATGTTCTCTTTCAGTGTTAACTCAAAGAAAACATTAAATCACATACAACTGATATGATATAATATAAATGAAGGGTCAACTATGTTTAGTGTACACAGAAGTTAAATTCGCTCTAAAAGGTTAAATTAGTTCATAGTAATAATTATTAAAGTGTGTAAGCAACAATCAATATTACACCTGCCAAGCCTTCATAATATAGTGAGAAAATTCATCTTACATGTTTTCAGTCTGAGGAAAAATTGGCTTGACTAAAACACAAGAAACACACACACTATGTAGACTTCACTTGTGGTAAATATTACACAGTTTTTCTTTATATGATACAAGTTATTTCTTATTGTTGTATAATGAAACACATCATCATGAAACATCACCTGTCTGGTGTTTAGTTCCAACAAGGAAACAATAACAACGTTCATTTCCTTTACGTAACTAACATAAGTAATTTTTTTATACGTACAGGTACTGTTAATGTTCTTATAAATTTCCATGATGACTCACACACACAAAAAAATATCTGTCCCTTTTCTCGTTGATACAATATGACACAATGGACGAATAATTTTGATCCCTATTTGTAAATCCTTGAAATCAGAATCGAAACAGCTGTACATTGTGTACATTTCCAAACACATCGGACCCAGGTAGCCAGGTAGGGTTTTTGTATGTGTAATGTTACGAACAAAAGTCCTGTCGCCTTTTCTGCTGCTTAAGGAACCACAAGATTCAGACTAGTGAACCCGAAGCAGTAGACACTGATGCTTTATTCTGCCTACAAATGCTTTGGATTCATGAGTATGAATCTTGTGGTTGGTGAAGCAGCAGAAGAGGCGACAAGACGTTTATTCATGACTGTACGTACAGTCATGGTCAAAAGTTAGTGTTAAGTAATGTAGTAGAGTAACGTGAATGAGTCTCCGAAGTTAACCTGACTGTCGTCTGGTGCGGGTGTGCCGTTTTGTCTCATTTGGGGTCGATACTTCTTCACACGGATTTTTTACCCTGAATGTACATAAAAATATTATTGTAAATTATTCCCCAAAATAGTATTTCCTTATCGAAATACATGTATTTCTCGCTTTCTCACACTGAAGGGAAGATATACACAACACAGCACAAACCTGGGAATATGTTAAGATATTCACATTTACGAGATATTATTTACACTAGACCAGACGTTGTAAGCCACTGCGGCAAAACTAATACCATAGGGTAAAAAATGTGAACACTAAAGAACACCGAGGCGAGCGTTGACAGGGAGTCTGGCGTGAGAGACATAAACGATCTTTACTCTTTTATTTATTAACCAAAGAGACTTTCTATTGTAAACTTGAAAACGTTAATTGTAAAGTGTGAATTGTGATGACGGAAAGCAAATTGTCAGTGGGGGTCAAGGTTATTCTCGTTAAAACGTTTTCCTTTCATTTTATGCGCATTGAAACAAAACCCTTTGACTGAACTGCGAAATGAAAGAAAAACAGGACTCGCCTGACGCGCTGTCTGGCGTGGACACCCTAGGTTTAATCTCCCCGAGTAAACACTTGCTGGTGAGCACCGGGACCTGGACATGACATACATCCTCTGTGAGAGAAGTTTTATAATACTGACTACCGTGCGCCGACGCTGGTGTTTTGTCATTACTTCTTACCTGTGGTGTGTGTTATGTCGTGTTGACCCTTCCTCTCCCTAAGAGCCTCAGTTTGTTAATCATCTTTATATAAAACAAGGCGTGGAACTAAACGATACTCTCAGTTATTATTGTGTTGTTTAAATACAAAGGTTAAAATGTCGTTAACTCCTCCTCCAGTGTACACATACACTAGGTGTAAAGAACATGTTTCCTATACATCAGATGGCGGCATTGTCTGAGTAAATCCAGAGTTTAGCAGGATAGTCTTGACAATGGATTCAACGCCATTTTTAATGTAGCTTTTTATTATTATCTCAACAAGAACTAAAGAAAAATATTTAAGGGTGTATTGTACTTTGGTAATTTGATTTTTAGTTATATCTCCTTCTCCTAAGAACTATTCGGAAACAAGTGTAGACATTTTGGTACTTATATTCTACTGATACAACGAAGAACACTGGTGATTTGGTCAATAAAGAACCACAGCTGCCAGGTCACACGTAGAGGGAGGAATCATAAGGATTTTCCAGTGACGACAAAAGCAAGCGGCTTGATACATCAATTTCAGTATTATGGTTTCATCACATTCTTGCCCTTGTTGCTTTCCACATCCTTTCAGTAAATAACAGGAGGATATTTCATGTGAACTTCTTAGTTATTAAAAATGGAAACTGATAAAACATTTTGGAGAATACAACAATGTTTTTATTTGATAACATTTTATCGAGGGAAAATACTGTAATACGCTCATGAAAATTTTTAACATTATAATAAATTATAATGTGCACAAATGATCAAACTAGATAAAAAGAAAGGTGTCAGTTTGTTAATGGTGAAGTACATAACCCAAACACGTCAGGAAGTATTTGTGTTTGTGACTCTTCGTGTCTTCCTCCGGTGAACCGGCGCCGTGAGATGGTACAGTATGGTACAATACAAGCATCTCATTTATCACATATTATATTAGGTGTAAGTTAGAGCAATATTTTGTCAACATATTAAAAGAAAAATATTATAAGGTATTTCTTGTATTGTGATAACCGGGCAGGTAATGAGGCACAGGTGGACGAGCTTCAAACACACCTATTTTCTCTCCATGCAAGAGTTTCTTTTATAACTACAGGTGAACCTTTGTGTAATTAATCAGAGGGAAAGTTTTATACGAGGCGTAATTTATACACTGTAGGGTTAGTGTGTACTTTGATGTATGAGGGTGAAAAATAATAGGCTGTGTTGGTGTACCTGGTCAACACCTTTCATATGTCAGGTAGTCCGTCAGTCAGGATTGTTTTTTACCTATTTGACTGTTGCATTTAATTAACAAACTCTCCATAAATAACTGCAGTGATCAATGCTTTCACCACAGTCCTTGTGCATTACCAGCTAAATAATGACGATTTTTTTTCATTGTGGTGGTCTGCTGATTTCGTTTTGATAAGCAATATTAAAATGATAATTCATAATAACACGAGAAAAACAAGAACCATAAACGGCGATTGTATTTGTGTGTTGTATCTGGTAAAGAAAATAGAACAAAATATAGATACAATATTATATACAACAATGTTTTTTCTCTGAATTATAACAAATAAGTAGAATAACATTAACTGATACATTAATTGTTTCTACACCTGACTAACTTGATACCTGGGTTCCTCCTCCTCCCCTTCCCCTTCTCTTTCTAATTGTTTGTCATTCACTATTATTTAAATTCGTGTTATTATTATTATTATTATTATTATTATTATTATTATTATTATTATTATTATTATTACACTGCATTATTATTATTATTATTATTATTATTATTAAACATTTATTTTTACATATTAATTTAGTATTTGTTATATGCCACCTGATCAGTGTTTCATACTTTATTCACTTAGTAATTCCAGAGACACTCGCAGTCCGCTGGGTGACGACCAGACAACATCTGGACTGGAAGACAATCCTGACTCATCACTTATAATATTATCTTATGACATAATGTTGGAACCACTGAATGGACGACATCTGAACCTGAACAGAAGCATATGGATACTAAGCTGCGTTATCAGCACCAGGAGATGCAGGCCGGGGATGATCCTTTGTTAAACTTATTGCCAATTAAAATAATTTCGGTCCAAACGTTGACGTTTGTGGCCATGTTCAGTGAGGCAGAAACTGCATAATAGGAGACTTGTTACACTTTATAGTACATGTTCCTGCAGGCGACCAGGTGGAACGTGGGTACCCGCTTCACCCGTCAGCTGGTAATACTGTGGCACGTGTTCATTATCACCAGGTGACATTGTGAAGCCCGTGCACCATCACCAGGTGGCACAACACACTATGAGACCCTCGTCCACCACCACCAGATGGCACAACACACTGTGACACCCTCGTCCACCACCACCAGGTGACACAACACACTGTGACACCCTCGTCCACCACCACCAGATGACACAACACACTGTGACACCCTCGTCCACCACCACCAGGTGACACAACACACTGTGACACCCTCGTCCACCACCACCAGGTGACACAACACACTGTGACACCCTCGTCCACCACCACCAGATGACACAACACACTGTAACACCCTCGTCCACCACCACCAGATGACACAACACACTGTGACACCCTCGTCCACCACCACCAGGTGACACAACACACTGTGACACCCTCGTCCACCACCACCAGGTGACACAACACACTGTGACACCTCGTCCACCACCACCAGATGACACAACACACTGTGACACCCTCGTCCACCACCACCAGGTGACACAACACACTGTGACACCCTCGTCCACCACCACCAGATAACACAACACACTGTGACACCCTCGTCCACCACCACCAGGTGACACAACACACTGTGGCACCCTCGTCCACCACCACCAGGTGACACAACACACTGTGACACCCTCGTCCACCACCACCAGGTGACACAACACACAGTGACACCCTCGTCCACCACCACCAGGTGACACAACACACTGTGACACCCTCGTCCACCACCACCAGGTGACACAACACACTGTGACACCCACGTCCACCACCACCAGGTGACACAACACACTGTGACACCCTCGTCCACCACCACCAGGTGACACAACACACAGTGACACCCTCGTCCACCACCACCAGATGACACAACACACTGTGACACCCTCGTCCACCACCACCAGGTGACACAACACACTGTGACACCCTCGTCCACCACCACCAGGTGACACAACACACTGTGACACCCTCGTCCACCACCACCAGGTGACACAACACACTGTGACACCCTCGTCCACCACCACCAGGTGACACAACACACTGTGACACCCTCGTCCACCACCACCAGGTGACACAACACACAGTGACACCCTCGTCCACCACCACCAGGTGACACAACACACTGTGACACCCTCGTCCACCACCACCAGGTGACACAACACACTGTGACACCCTCGTCCACCACCACCAGGTGACACAACACACTGTGACACCCTCGTCCACCACCACCAGGTAACACAACACACTGTGACACCCTCGTCCACCACCACCAGGTGACACAACACCCTGTGACACCCTCGTCCACCACCACCAGGTGACACAACACACTGTGACACCCTCGTCCACCACCACCAGGTGACACAACACACAGTGACACCCTCGTCCACCAGCACCAAATGACACAACACACTGTGACACCCTCGTCCACCACCACCAGATGACACAACACACTGTGACACCCTCGTCCACCACCACCAGGTAACACAACACACAGTGACACCCCCGTCCACCAGCACCAAATGACACAACACACTGTGACACCCTCGTCCACCACCACCAGATGACACAACACACTGTGGCACCCTCGTCCACCACCACCAGGTGACACAACACACAGTGACACTCTCGTCCACCACCACCAGATGACACAACACACTGTGACACCCTCGTCCACCACAACCAGGTGACACAACACACAGTGACACTCTCGTCCACCACCACCAGATGACACAACACACTGTGACACCCTCGTCCACCACCACCAGGTGACACAACACACAGTGACACTCTCGTCCACCACCACCAGATGACACAACACACTGTGACACCCTCGTCCACCACCACCAGATGACACAACACACTGTGGCACCCTCGTCCACCACCACCAGGTGACACAATACACAGTGACACTCTCGTCCACCACCACCAGATGACACAACACACTGTGACACCCTCGTCCACCACCACCAGATGACACAGCACACTGTGGCACCCTCGTTCACCACCACCAGGTGACACAACACACTGTGACGCTCTCGTCCACCACCACCAGATGACACAACACACTGTGACGCTCTCGTCCACCACCACCAGGTGACACAACACACTGTGACACCCTCGTCCACCACCACCAGATGACACAACACACTGTGGCACCCTCGTCCACCACCACCAGGTGACACAACACACTGTGACACCCTCGTCCACCACCACCAGATGACACAACACACTGTGGCACCCTCGTCCGCCACCACCAGGTGACACAACACACTGTGACACCCTCGTCCACCACCACCAGATGACACAACACACTGTGGCACCCTCGTCCACCACCACCAGGTGACACAACACACTGTGACACCCTCGTCCACCACCACCAGATGACACAACACACTGTGGCACCCTCGTCCACCACCACCAGATGACACAACACACTGTGGCACCCTCGTCCACCACCACCAGGTGACACAACACACTGTGACACTCTCGTCCACCACCACCAGATGACACAACACACTGTGACACCCTCGTCCACCACCACCAGATGACACAACACACTGTGGCACCCTCGTCCACCACCACCAGATGACACAACACACTGTGACACCCTCGTCCACCACCACCAGATGACACAACACACAGTGACACCCTCGTCCACCACCACCAGATGACACAACACACTGTGGCACCCTCGTCCACCACCACCAGGTGACACAACACACAGTGACACCCTCGTCCACCACCACCAGGTGACACAACACACAGGTGCATCAACCTCATAAGGACCTAACAGAAGAAGCCATGAGTCATACCTCCTGTAGCAACAAGGCCACTTGTCTTGTATCACTGTAGTGATGAACATTATGTCTTCCTTGTGCCATAAAGGACAACTCTTGTGAGTTTGATAACCTTTAGTAAAAGCTATAAACGTCTCTGGTCATGATCGGTGAGCCAGGAAGCCGCGGCACGGTGTGTGTTGAAGCCGCTATAGTTTATCAATCATGTGATAAGCCAGGATGGTATTCACAGCCATCTGTCTCCCCTTGACGTTCTTAACAATATACGACGCTGAGTCTGTGTTGTATCCATTGCTGCCACCAGTGATTTATGCTGATACCATAACTTAAGGACGATATTACTCTTTGCCTTTACACCATTATAAGGTCACCACATAGCTTAGAGTCTGTGTTATTGCTCCACCCAAACTCACACTTCCTGAAACAAGTAAACTTCAACTTTGCCACAAGAATTGTTTGGTTATTTGGTTTCCATTCCTTACTTAAGAGTTCTGGATGAAACATCAGTTTATTACCGGATGTGACTCTGAATTAATTATTTTGTCACCAGTCAGATCCAACGTTTATAACTAATTCATTAAGGTGAGTTAACCAGAGAGAATTATGTCATATAACTACAAATTGTTGGTGACTATTGTATATACTAACCTAGACTTGGTGTTTAAAACCTCAGGTGTTAAAGTTCAGCAATACATTATAACATGAACATCAGGGTGAGTTAGTAGAGACACATCTATAAATGTTCATGATATTGTCAAGTAGAGACATGTACTGTACACAGATGCCTTGTAAAGAGAGAGTGAGTCATTTCCTCTCGTTCCTACACTATCCCCTACGGCGCTTCTCATTCTCGCTGTGTCACTGACCTCACCTGACGTATCACAGTTTAATTAACTTTCTTATGAGTTAAATTACTGAAGAATAGTCGAGTAAAAATATATAAAAAGAACAACACATTTTAAATTACATCTCAGACTTAAATGACAAAAACACTCAAGCAACTGAACGAACTTAAACGAAATACAATAATTACTGAAAAATTACATCACAGTAAAGTTGTATTAAAAAGTTGGTTTAAATCAAGGAAGCGAGTGACAAGGAATACAAACTGGTACAAGAGAATGATGAATGTTAAAAATATTTTTTACATTAAATAATTTGAAGAACTCATAAGCTGAAACAAATAATATATTTGTAAATATAAGGAGTTAGTTATGGTAGGTCGAGTCATTTATTGCCGAGACAAGCTTGTTCAGTGTACACCCCCCCCCCCCCCTACCATCATATGAAGACAACGAGTAAAACAAATAATAATACAAAAATAAAATGAAAAATAAAACAGCCAAAACACTTATTCATTATTGTGTCAAAATTTCATCTTTCTGGCTGAAAGAAGGCCAGAGATATCACCTGGAAAAACAAGCATACAAGTAAACAAGAAAACAAACAAATGAAGTAATCAATATGTACCAATTCCGCATGCGTTTCTTGCGGCACCAGGAGGCGGAATGAAGGAAGGACGGTGTACAATATTATGCAATAAAGGCAGAACATGTACAGTAAGTGAATAATGGTAATATCCACATACAAGACTAACAGGAGAAGATAAATATAGGAATAACTGCCGTGACAACTGTGTCAGTAGTCGTCCTGCAGGTCGGTAATGAGGCCGAGGTTCGTCTCAAAGATAAACAAAGTTATAAGAGACAATCTGTACTACCTATAAGCTCCACCCTTTTGTTTCTGAACCTTTGTTTATTTTGATAATGAACCCGAACTTTAACTCTTAACTCTACAGTACAGAACAGTTTAAACAAGTGAGCATCGTTTATGGTTGTTTTGATACGTTATCTCATTAGTTACTTGGGTATATAAACACCTTGATAAACCCACATGTATATTGTCAATAAATGTTAGAGTAATGAATGTCCTCCTGTCTAAGAGTTAGGTAAATATTAAAAGAAATAGAATTAATGTTTGAACGGTTGTTAGTTTTTAATCATTACACACACACACACACACAGTCAATTTGTAGTGGCCTTGGGCTGACTGGGGGATTCAAATAACATCCTGCGCGGGAGGACGCGGTTTCGTTCACGAGGAGCAGACCTTGTACTCTATAGACCTTGCTTTAGTCCACAGTCCGTTCTGTTTAATTTCGAACCCAAGTTTTGAGAGTCATGTTTCACACCTTCATAACTTAAACCAATAATGCAACTTGATCCCTGAAGCTCTTGTTTCACACCCATTAACTGTAATTATGTGTTGCGTGATACTAAAGGTGGTCTAATAAACCTGTGTGTTCCCTTCCAATGTTATCATCACAACTCCAGCACAGAGGAGCCTGTCCACCTTTTCACCGCCGCTTTACCACAAGTGTTTTTAATTCGATGAAAACGAGATGAATCTTCTCCAGTTAAAACACTTGATAGGAGAAAAGTTGCAGTCCATTTAAAGTTTCTCAATATTCTTCTATTTCACACTCCATTTATCTCTCCTGTGGATGTGACGAAACAATGTTTGGTCGAGCTTCATGTTTACGTCTTTTGAATTATCCTGATCACTGTAGTGTCTGAGGTAATCCAGGTAAAGGCCACTTAATAGACAATATTCTATAATAGCTTCTGTTGAAAAGGCGAATCAAGTAACAACATGATAATATAAAAGGTGACGTAGCTAGAAATATGGTGTACTAATACACTGTCACATGTTACAATTATTTTAATGGCCAACATTATGCTCGATCAAAACATTTTTCACAACATACACGGAAGAAATAAATGGCGTGTGAAATAGGACACAGTTATGGGCGTTAATAATATACACGACTCGTTGTAACATGTTAAATTCAGTACAAATTCAGCAGCATATTTATGTAATGCGGAGCCAGAAAAAGTAAAAAACAATAAAGAAACAATAATGTTGATAAAAATAAAAACGGTGACAGTCTCTGCAACCGAGAGTTGAAGACTTATGTTGTTGACTAACTTGTCGTCTTATTCGTGGTGTTAACACACGCGCACGCAGACACACACACCCACACGTACACATAACAATGCACGCACGCAAGGACACACACACACACACACACACACACACACACACACACACACACAGTAATAAAGGAGGAGAGTCAACACACCACTACTCTTGGTAAACACTCTCAGGTTAAGACACTGGGGGCGTCTGCCGCCAGGAAAATTCATAAACTTGTGATGGCTTCCACAAACTCCGGTGCACCTGACTGCCACAAGTAATCACAAGTTGTTTAGTTATTTATAAAGGCAAACAAGACGACGGGAGGATAACTTCTTCTCCCTGCACCTGATGGGCCACTCCCCACACTTGGTGATGTGTTCTGATGGGTCACTCCTCACACTTAGTGATGTGTTCTGATGGGCCACTCCCCACACCCGGTGATGTGTCCTGATGGGCCACTCCTCACACCCGGTGATGTGTTCTGATGGGCCACTCCCCACACCCGGTGATGTGTTCTGATGGGCCACTCCCCACACCCGGTGATGTGTTCTGATGGGCCACTCCTCACACCTGGTAATGTGCATTAGGTTGTTGTGTTGTGTTTCTGTACAACACACCTCCGTCTTACACAAGTCTGGCTGCAGGTTCAAACGGGATGAATCCAGACCAGATCAATGAGCTGTTGTTTGTGTCTTGACTCTTCTCCTGCATGACTTTATTACATTTTATAATTCTAGTTTTAATTAACCTTTTGTTTGAGTTTGTTTTAAAATTAATTGGTGCATGAAGCGTTACATTATATTAAAAATACACTGTTTAACTTTGTAGTGTAATAATTCTACATGATATATAAGATATGTTATGTCTCCTCACAGTCCCTAAGACATGTCTGCACCGTGAACGAGTAGCTCCTCCTAAGAAATTCTGCACCAAAATTATCATCCCCCGCGTCTTAGGCCCCACGCAATCATGGGTTAATCTTACTGAGGTAATCTCTCAGCAAAGTTCGATTACCAAGAGTTAAAGAAAAAAATATTGGACGGCCTGTGTGAAGTTCAATATTGATGTTTCCTATTTTAGTCGTATAGTCAGTAGTCGTTTAGCCACAACCTAACCTAACCTAACCTAACCTAACCTAACCTAACATAATCTAACCTAACCAGCCGAGTCGGGTGTTTATTACCTGGTACAGTACCTGTATGTCTGTCTTGGCCCAGGTCTTTAGAAATTTTACCCTTATAGCTATGAGTTTTCTTCCTTTAAATAATTAATCTTGAAAATCCATACAAAACAGGCAGCGACCAAACAGGTATGTACTACCGCCTGGAAAGATATTGGAAGCATAATGTGTTGTCTAATGGTAGACCCTGCTGCCTTATGGCATTACGAAACTTGTGCCCAAGTCCCAGGTTGCTAATCTGACTTTCTGCCTCATTTACACACAATTGCAGGGTCTCAATTGTTTCTCTTACTATGACAACACAACATACATATAACGTTTCTTTCTAATGATTTTTTGTTTTAAGTTTGTATGTATTATTATTATTATTATTATTATTATTATTATTATTATTATTATTATTATTATTATTATTATTATTATATCTTCGCCCCCAGGCCTTGATGTGGGTCATTGACCTGTGCCTGGGTGGGCTAATCCCCGTTAAAAAAAATAATAATAAATAATTAAACAAAAAATAAAAAGCGATGATGTTTTTATAAAATCTGATTGATACTTTGATTGATTGATTGATTATGAAACTTGCAAGAATTTCAGTCATCTACTCACACTACAGCTACAGTCTACAGCTTCAGCGAGTTTATTAGTCTCTTCGCTGATGGAGGAATCGATTCACTAATACAAATCCTTATATTCCTAAATGTTCTTCACTATCTTACGTTACCATGAAGTATTTTAATAATTATTCAGTATTATCATATCGTTTAGCTGCCTCTGTTAACACTGGTAAGTTGTTAGTGCTGTATGTTACAACAACGGCGATGTTACTATTGGCTCATGTGTCGTTACTCATAATGGCGCCATCAACTGACCGTGGCTCTCGCTCTGCCTTCCAGCAACGACACCAAACTAATTACTCATATATCTGTTCCAATTATCTTGTTACCTAAAATTTCATAGCCCGATAAATAAGAGTGACTTTGTTTAATAAGTTAAGACGCGAGGGTGTCTAACATGTTGCGCCAGTAGCTCCTGTGTTATATATTTCGGGTTTTAAGGTTTTATCTGTAATTGTAATAAGTTATCGGTTTTTTGTTAATATATAATTATGAAGTTTGAGGGTTTGCTTCTTACATCTTTTTTCAGAAAATTCAATCTCATTAATTTACGCTCTGTTAAAAGAGTCTAATTTCTTTTAATTGTTACTTACCAATTTGTTCATGATCTTCAAGTCAACTAATACAACTTTACAAAATCCAGACATGAAGATAAAACACGTAAGAAGTATTACAGGAGAACAATACTATTAACACAAATAAAACTACCTTTTGAGCATTTAAAATTAGCACTTTCTGCTGTGGCAAATAAAGCAAAGTTCTTCCTATGTTTCCACAAAGTTTCCATTACATACAGTCGATGAGAAATCCATAACAGAGAATTCCATCACCTCTGAAATATGATCCTTGAGACGGAAGCTTCAACAACACACCAGTATCAATTCATAAGCGACTGACGAGGTTATTCTTCACTAAGCCGGTCGGGTACTACACCCTGTTCCTGTGCTGCGGCTATGACGTCATTTACATAAACATCCTGACACTACTCTTAGCTGTCAGCGTCTCGTGTCAATTGGTCTACTGTGATTGGTTTATGGCGTGACACATGATGCAGAACTAGACAACATTAACCCCTTGTGTACGGCGCCCCTTCTGTGCTGAATAATATCGTCTGGCGTTAACCAAATAAAGTATTAGAAGTGGCGTCCCTGTACTGAAGGTGTTAGCGGAGATAATCTATTAAGAGTGACGGTAGACGCAGCGAAGGAAGTGAGGAAATAGGAAAAAAGGGAAGAAATTATAGTAAAATAAAAACAAACTAAAATAAGAGAAGAGAAGAGAAAAGGACAAAACATTAGTAACACACTTAACAAAAACATAGAATCTAAATAGTGCAATATAAAAGTCCACGAATAAGAGACAGAAAAATGGTAAAAATCCTTACATAAAAGTGTATAAAAATCTTAAAAGAGGGATGGGTAAAATTCTCAGAGAAAATCACTGGCAAGCGAGTAAAAAAATGATGATAATAAAAGAGAGATATATTACGGTGGATGGCAAGATTAGCTTCGTGGCGGATGACCTAACCTAACCTAACCTAACCTAACCTAACCTAACCTAACCTAACCTAACTTAACCAAATCTTATAAATGATAGCAGGAGATTAAACACGTAATGAGGCTACTGGACTGGTGGTATATTTAGAGGTTGAGGAAATAGGACTAATGACAAATGGTTCCCCAAACCTTCCTCGACACACAACCCCCACAACACACATACTACCAAAACAACCATCTACCACAGTTAACAGAGCTATCGTCTACTTCACTATCACACGTGCTGGAAGGAACAGTCCTGCCCTCATACACAAACTCACTATTGTTTCATTAATTTACACACCTGGTAAAACTATACAAGGATTCTTTAAGTCCATGGATTTGATCTAAGAACCTTTTGGCGGCTACAGACACAAACGAGTTGCTGAAGTTAATATAGATGTTAAGAAGTTTCCAACATCTAACATAACGAACGGGCCTGTCCGGGATTTGAACCCGGGACCTCCTGCACCCAAAGCAGGAATCATACCCCTAGACCAACAGGCCGTTGAGTAATAATGAGAAGATAGATAGATTTAAGGATTTGATGCCATGCAATGATAACGTGAGTGTCGTGGATTTGATAACCAGCTCGGGTCAGATGTGACAAGGGTGTTATCCAATGTAACCCCACTAAACGTCGCAGCTTTTCTCCAGTTACTCTAATTTTCTCCTGTTAAACGTCTCCTGGACCCTACCTGGAAGACGCCTCCCGGACCCCACCTGAAAATCGCCTCCTGGACCCCAACTGTAAGACGTCTCCTGGACCTCACCTGGAAGACGACTCCTGGACCCCACTTGGAAGACGCCCCCTGGACTACACCTGAAAAATGCTTCATGGACTCCACCTGAAAGACACCTCCTAGTCCCCACTTGAAAGTTGCCCCCTGGACCCCACCTGCAAGACGTCTCCTGGAGCCCACCTGAAAGACGTCTCCTGGAGCCCACCTGGATGACGTCTTCTGGACCCCAACTGGAAGACACCTGGACCCTACTGAAATAAGACTCCTGGACTCCACTTGTAAGACGCCTCCTGGACCCCACGTGAAAGACGTCTCCTGGACCCCACCTGGAACACTCCTTCTGGACCCCACCTGAAATACGGCTCTTGCACCCTACCTGAAAGACGGCTCTTGGACTCCACCTGGACCCCGCTTGAAAGACGCCTCCTGGGGCCCACCTGGAAGACACCTGGAAGACACCTGGACCCCACCTGGAAGATGCCTCTTGTACCCCACTTGGCAAACACCGCCTGGCCCCCACCTACCATGATCTATCATAACCTGTTCTAACCTATCCTAAGCGAACCTAATCTGTCGTAGTCTAAACTAATATCTCCTGAGTCACTACAATGTGAGTCAGCGGCCGTGATCGTATAGTGGTTAGTACGTTGCGTTGTGGCCGCAATAACCCAGGTTCGAATCCTGGTCACGGCATGGGGGTGACTCTAAGAACCTTTTGGCGGCTACAGACCCACGAGTTGTTGAAGATTATAAAGATGTTATGAAGTTTTTAACATCTAACATAACGAAAGGGCTTGTCCAAGATTTGAACCCGGGACCTCCTGCACCCAGAGAATTAGTGTGTGTGTGTGAACGTGACAGTGAGGGAAGAGTTCAATCTCCGGAAGAAAATAAAACAATTTCACGGACTTTGTCTAAAGCTGAGAAAGATTCAAGAATATGTTTGAGGTACGAACTCTGAACACAAGAGAGCTGCAGGAGGAAGGACTAGGAGGGGCGAGGAGGGACTGTGGGGAGTGTGAGGGGGGAGGAGGGACTGTGGGGAGTGTGAGGGAGAGGAGAGACTTTGAAGGGGTGGAGGGACTGTGGGGAGTGTGGGGGGGAGGAGAGACTTTGAGGGGGTGGAGGGACTGTGGGGAGTGTGAGAGGGAGGAGAGACTTTGAGGGGGAGGAGGGACTGTGGGGAGTGTGAGGGGGAGGAGAGACTTTGAGGGGGAGAAGGGACTGTGGGGAGTGTGAGGGGGGAGGAGGGACTGTGAGAGGTTTAACATAAAACTGTAGGTGCCAACATTACGCTTAACGTCTTAACTATGAGTGGATCTGGTGGCTATATAATGTGTTTAAATTAATATATTCGGTTACGTTTGTCTCGAGTAAAAAGCTACATAGTGTGTGTAATGTTTATTAATATTAATGTTAATGTTACTAATGGATAAATAAACATAATTATTTGTGTTTTATCTTTTCTGAATATTTACTTCTTTTAATTTTTTTTACTAAATAACAGAAATTTATTTTCATTAGTTTCCTGTAATAAAAAATATACCTTATACTTAACCACACGGTAAAAGTCTTCCTCGGAAATACTTATTAAATAAAAAACTCCTGAAAAACGGTAATTATTCTTAAGAACATAACTAAATATATCTTTTTCTATATTCTATCCTATAATTACATGTATATTGAACCATTTTAACGCGTAATTATCTTAAGACTTAGTTAAGAGTACTGTACCATGACGCTTGGCCCCTGAGAACTGTACCATGACGCCTGTCCCTGAGCACTGTACCATGACGCCTGTCCCTGAGTACTGTACCATGACGCCTGTCCCTGAGTACTGTGCCATGACGCTTGGCCCCTGAATACTGTACCATGACGCCTGTCCCTGAGTACTGTACCATGACGCCTGGCCCTGAGCACTGTACCATGACGCCTGGCCCTGAGCACTGTACCATGACGCCTGGCCCTGAGCACTGTACCATGACGCCTGGCCCTGAGCACTGTAACATGACGCCTGGCCCTGAGCACTGTACCATGAAGCCTGGCCCTGAGCACTGTACCATGAAGCCTGGCCCTGAGCACTGTACCATGAAGCCTGGCCCTGAGCACTGTACCATGAAGCCTGGCCCTGAGCACTGTACCATGACGCCTGGCCCTGAGCACTGTACCATGACGCATGGCCCTGAGTACTGTACCATGACGCCTGGCCCTGAGCACTGTACCATGAAGCCTGGCCCTGAGCACTGTACCATGACGCATGGCCCTGAGTACTGTACCATGAAGCCTGGCCCCTAAGTACTGTACTATGACGCCTGGTCTGAGTACTGTACCATGACGCCTGGCCCTGAGTACTGTACCATGACGCCTGGCCCCTGAGTACTGTACCATGACGCCTGTCCCTGAGCACTGTACCATGACGCCTGACCCCTGGGTACTGTACCATGACGCCTGGCCCTGAGCACTGTACCATGACGCCTGGCCCTGAGCACTGTACCATGACGCCTGGCCCTGAGTACTGTACCATGACGCCTGGCCCTGAGTACTGTACCATGACGCCTGGCCCCTGAGTACTGTATCATGACGCCTGGCCCCGAGCACTTCCATGACGCCTGGCCCCTGAGTACTGTATCATGACGCCTGGCCCTGAGTACTGTACCATGACGCCTGGCCCCTGAGTACTGTATCATGACGCCTGGCCCCGAGCACTACCATGAAGCCTGGCCCTGAGCACTGTACCATGACGTATGGCCCTGAGTACTGTACCATGACGCCTGGCCCTGAGCACTGTACCATGAAGCCTGGCCCTGAGCACTGTACCATGACGCATGGCCCTGAGTACTGTACCATGACGCCTGGCCCTGAGTACTGTACCATGACGCCTGGCCCTGAGTACTGTACCATGACGCCTGGCCCCTGGGTACTGTACTATGACGCCTGGTCTGAGCACTGTACCATGACGCCTGGCCCTGAGTACTGTACCATGACGCCTGGCCCTGAGTACTGTACCATGACGCCTGGCCCCTGAGTACTGTACCATGACGCCTGTCCCTGAGCACTGTACCATGACGCCTGACCCCTGGGTACTGTACCATGACGCCTGACCCTGAGCACTGTACCATGACGCCTGGCCCTGAGCACTGTACCATGACGCCTGGCCCTGAGTACTGTACCATGACGCCTGGCCCTGAGTACTGTACCATGACGCCTGGCCCTGAGTACTGTACCATGACGCCTGGCCCCTGAGTACTGCATCATGACGCCTGGCCCTGAGCACTACCATGACGCCTGGCCCCTGAGTACTGTATCATGACGCCTGGCCCTGAGTACTATATCATGACGCCTGGCCCCGAGCACTACCATGACGCCTGGCCCTGAGCACTTTCATGACGCCTGGCCCTGAGTACTGTATCATGACGCCTGGCCCCGAGCACTACCATGACGCCTGGCCCTGAGTACTGTACCATGACGCCTGGCCCCTGAGTACTGTATCATGACGCCTGGCCCCGAGCACTACCATGACGCCTGGCCCTGAGCACTTTCATGACGCCTGGCCCTGAGTACTGTATCATGACGCTTGGCCCCGAGCACTACCATGACTCCTGGCCCCTGAGTACTGTACCATGACGCCTGGTCCCTGAGTACTGTACCATGACGCCTGGCCCCTGAGTACTGTACCATGACGCCTGGCCCCTGAGTACTGTACCATGACGCCTGGCCCCTGAGTACTGTACCATGACGCCTGGCCCCTGAGTACTGTACCATGCCTCTTGAGTGATACTTCCATCGGCTGTATCCTGTACTCTGTTACATCTCGGTAACACTCACAAAAATTCTGATAAGTGAAGCATTATATCTGTCTCTGTGATGTTTATCTTTTTACATCATTATAATAATATAATGACAACATGGAGTTATTATGCACAAATGAATTAATAAGTAAACTAATTTACATCTGGGAATAATGTAATTTGTTAGGTATTTTTATTGTTGTTAATTGAATATGTTAATGAAGTGAAATGTTTATGTCAATTTACTTATTTGTCAGGTATAATGTTAATGAAGTTGATTTAGTTTACGTATTATAATTTAAATGGTATTTTATTATTTTTATTATTATTATTATTATTATTATTATTATTATTATTAGTATTAGTATTAGTATTATTATTATTTATTACTACTACTGTTATCTACATTAATAACATCACCACACGGGATAAAGGAACTCTTAGACATCTGTACAAGTGTACACCTCCGAGTACACAATTTTAATCAGTAAGAACCATAATATTCGTGAAGGAGAGATGACAAGTTTATAGCAGTGATAAGAGGAGTCTAAGAATGATCAGGACCACAACATTGCGTTATATATTACCCAAACTTTGGGATTTTGTCATCAACGCTCAAACAACCTAAGAAAATACTGAAATAAGATCCTGTCATGGAAAATAATTAATCAACACTGAAAAGAAAGTCATGGAAGTCTTAAGGCAGGGGTTCTCAACCGGGAGGGAATTTCCCCCCCTCGGGTTTTCAGGGGGGTGAAAACTGATACTAATATGGAAAAAATACAGGATTTTCAGTATTATATGCATATTATTTGGAATGCACTTTTTGAGGCAGACAATCTTGGAAAGGAGGGGGAATGACATTCTGACATATGGTGAAAGGGGTTTATGGGGCAAAAAAGGTTGAGAACCACTGTCTTAAGGTATATTTAGTTCTCATTATCTCAGAACTCAAGATAATTGTATTGTTGGTATTCTGTCTCTGCTTAAAGACACACATAACTACACCACCAGACTAGACGTGTGTAGTGTGTACGTGTTGGTGATATATTGTGTACCTGTTGTTATGTTCTATTAGAGTCATGAGACACTAATCCTATTCTCGTGGTTTTAGTTGAATTTTACGTTTATTTACAATAAGTTTATATTTACTGTTGTAGTTGTTGTTATACCGTAGTAATTAATGTACTTCAAGATCTAAGGAAAGACTCCCAGTACAAGATATGTTTATTTTTCTATATTAAATAACTACTTTTAGATATTCAGGACCGATATGTTTTATATAGTGTGGTAACGTGTTGGTCTTAGTGTTCTGACTAATACACTGCACTGCTGGCCCCATTCTGTGTCCATGTATATACGAAGTCATCCTTCCCTGCGACTAAAATTAAATTTATGTTTAAATGTGTAAACATATGTAGTTAGTTTTTATAATTAACGAAAGGGGAGGCGTCTTATTGCTGCCATCTCTTACAAGGAGGATTTATCCAGGAATTTAATATCAAGAGTTCCTCCCTTTCATATCTGCAGTGGTCGTCGTCAGCAAACATTTCCATTTACTCGTCTGGCGGCTTTCTCCCGTCCCGAACACCACAACAAAGGCTGCTTAGTCTAACCCACTGCTGGTGAGCCTGGGGAGCCTGTCCCATTATACAGGTGTTTCTCTCGTGTTGTCTGTTCTGTCACCAGCACACTTCCTTCTCTGTCCCATCCTCCTCTTCAATCACGGAAAATGTCATCCAGAACCGGGATTTATAATTCCTGGGGTAACAGTGGACACAAGGAGGGATATGTAGCGTGTTAAGGAGCGATGACTAGCAGGGTAAAGTTGAAGGAGTGAAGACACATCTGCTACTACATATAATTTATTTTGTGATAATCATTGATTCTTAAACTCATGAGACCATAGTGTTTCAATAAACTGTTAATTATATTATATCTTTTAATTATCTTTACATGAATTAGAGATCAATAACGATTGAAGGAAATCCACTTTAATCATGATCTGAATTTAACTGCGTCTCTCGTAATGACCGAAAGGTTTGTTCCGATAGGTTAAACCTGTGCTTGCTCAGTAACCAATCTGCTTACGCCCAGTAAGTACATAGAAACAACCGATAGGATTGCCAGACAAACATGCTGACGACCCTGTTTACCTTTTAATTGCTTTTACCTGTGTTGGAGTCCCAGCCAATCAGAGATCTTGATACACACACAACTGGTTATACTCTCAGTGGTCAAGACTCTACACGATAAGTTTAATACTTGATACTGGCGCTAAATAAATGTTTGTAACTTTGTGTATTATATTCAGTTGGGTTACAAATTCTATAAATTATCAAAAACTAAATTAATTAATTTGCACCCCCCACTCAACTGCCCGTGACGGAAGTACAGTTTGTCAGACTCATCATTATAGTAATTAACTACAGCCCACAGGACATTACGTCCAAGAAATTTCAATATAAAATATATTGAAATATGAGTTCCAATTAGTGAGAAAAATGATGTAAGAATAACTTTCATTTTGATGAATAATATTACTTCACGATTATAATTTGTCTGGATATCGTAAGTATTTAATGTAAACGGATATTACCTGCAGCTTGTGTCGCCCTGTTTACTGACCACTATCCATATATTACTTGCATTAGCCATGTTAAGTGTAATATATTTGTTAGTTTATCGCCATTAGTGTACAACGAAATTCGCTGTATGACCAGGAGTATTTTATTCAAGAGACACTGGAAGTGACAATAGATTTTCCCCGGTATATCATTTGCAGTGTGGGACAACGAGGGCAACAATATCTTGGTTGAACCTGAGGACAAAGTGCAAAGATGGAAAAAATAACTTGAAACATAAACGTGGTGAAGGACGTGAAAATATTGATATAGAAGAAGAATATGTGGACACAAACGAAGAGTAGGACGAAGCACCAGGAGACGACGAAGAACAAGAAGAAATAGTTAGTGGCAGCAGGTGCGGATGTACCACATGGCTGAGGCGAATATTTGATATTGTTTGGAAGCGAGAGAAGGTCCCACTAGACTGGCAGAGAGCAACTGTCTGCCCAATATTTAAGAAGGGAGTTAGACCAGACAGTCGTAACATCCAGGAATCTTTCTGTTGTTACTTGCGGGGAAAGTAAATGACACCGAGACAAGATTATGGACACGAGTTGAGGAAAAGTGTTGGGGAATTGTCATCAAGGCACCAGTAGGAACACCTCGGACCTATGTTTACCTTAACATTATCCCGGAGAAGAGTTGGGAAAGGGATAAGAAAAAAATCAATATCAACAACTTCTGGAGAGCTTTGGAACATTAGGAATATGATATAGAGCCAAAGTTAATGAGTGGGATACAAAGCCTGTATCATCAGTGTGAGTTGAGTATTGAACAGAGGAATAGTGAGCGAGCGGTGTGAAGTAGAGACGGGAGCCAGGCAGAGTTGAATACTGTCACCCCTTACACTGAGGAAGTAGCAGTTGTCGCTGAGAGTGAGAGACCTGCCAGCTGCCATGGAGAGATGAAACATTGTACTTAATGAAAAAGGTTTGACAATCAACAAAATAAAGACAGAAGTTATGAACGTAATTAGACATTAAGAAGACAACATCTATATAAAGATAATAAGCTGAATAAAGTAAAAAAAAATGAATACGTTGGAGTAATCTGTAATGAGAATAATATACAACAACTTGAACTCAATAGACTTAGTAAATATAATGGTAAAGTAAGTAATGTAGGCTGTATCCTATCCTTTAATCGTAAAATGGCAAACAATTATATTTATATCATTTTAAACCCCATTGTAACAACTGGGTCGGAGGTCTGGTCACAACTAAAACAGGATCTCACCTACAAGCTACTGAGACGAGAGTTACCCAGGCTTATTGGAGGAGTGACCAGATTAGATCAGGTAAAGAATAAGTATGTCGTGACAGCACCAATCATGAACTCCATTCAAACCAAACTTGACAAACGCTGACACATGTTCAGGTACAAATAACAGCCAATGTATGCCCAGGTCTTGCCAATAATGCGCAATAGAAACCTGACCGACCTCCCAACTGGCTACTCGGGTGACAAGTGGCGAGAAGGATAAGTAATTATAAGTAAGTAATGGTTATTATCATCATCATCATCACTTAAGCGACGATTTCAGACCTGGATTATAAAATATTTATCCACAGGAGTTTAAGAGTGCATGATATAAACTCTAGGCGTTACAAAAGTTATCTGAAGTTACACATAAATTCCACAAAAGTTACATAGAAGTTAGTTTTGTGTATGAATGACATGAAAGGTAAACACAAGTTGTAAGTTACACGAGAATAAAAAATTAAACATGAACCAAAGTTACAATATTTTGAGGAAAGTTACAGATAACTTTAGAGGTTTATGATATTCTGTAGTATTTTACTCATCATTTACTCACAGCCTCATCAAGCATCTTTAACTTTAGGGAAGGACACTGTTCATTTAAGACACCATCCCACAATAGGGTGTGTCATACGGAGGCGAATTTTTTTTTTTTTGAGTTTGAAAAGTCGGCCCATGGTGTTAATGATGTAGTTCTATGTGCAGAATCATGTGATATCTTCAGATTTGAAAAGTTTTCATTTTTTGCTCGGTAAATTTTAACTTGAAATCTTATGAAAATTCAGTTTTCCCACCCTTTTACCAACACCACTAAATAGCTTATTTAAAGTAAAGTAAATGTATCAGGTTAATTTATTAGGATGAAAATGATCCAGAATAGTGAAACGAATGATCTTGACACATTTATTAAATTTAATATTCCTTTAGAAAACAAAATCATCAAATACAAAAACCGGTTTTACTACTACGACCCGGTGTTGCTGCACACCATAGAGAACATGTCTTTCTTGCTTCTGTTTCTACTCATCACCTCCCTGCTGACCACCTGAGCTCGGATGTAGCCTTCCCTCCTCTCCTGGCTGTACACGTGACTGCTGGCCTCGCTCACTTGCTGTACACAACGCTCTATACTCTGGGTGTGCGAGGGCCAGGCAGGGACATGCATGGGGTTGTCCAGGAAAGCTCTGACTTGAACATTGGTGAGGCTGCAGGTAGCAGGGGGCTCACTGCCAGCCTGGATGTTATCCAGATCTATGAGATCAGTGAGGGTCTTGGCACCTAGATTGACTTCAGGAGTCTTCCTGACCCTGAAGGAATCGTCACCAACTGATTCGTCATGCCCAGATCCTCTCATAAGTCTCATATCCAAGATCTTTTTGACTGCCACTCTTCTCTCCTCCTCATCCTTACTGCAGAGCATTGTCTGCAGAACTGCCTCGGGATGATCATACTAGGAAGATCTCCTCACAGTCTGCTTCACAATCTGAACAACCTTCCTTGGCTCACTCCTCAGGAGCTCAAGCTGGAAGAGAACATGCCTCGGACCTTCGGAGAACGATGACTTAACCTTGGTGTTGAACCAATTTGGCAAGTAGACACTCACGATGAATTGGACAATAAGTCTCAGGTTGTGAAGCTGGTTCCCTTTCAGTTTATGATGAGCGACCCAAATTCTGCAGAACCTGAGAGCCGTTGTGAGCCACCTAGAATGTGAGACTGGACCTATCTGCAGGTAAGCAAATTTCTCAGGCATGACCCCAGTTTTGATGACACTGCAAATCATGTAACCATAGTACTGGTCAGTACTCAGGTCGTCAATGACAGTATGTGCAAGCTCAACGAGTGGAGGGCCAACTGTGATTTTTTCAAAGCTCGGATTTATTTCTAACTCAGTGGCAGATTCCAGCATCTTGCCAAGAGGACTAGACCACCTGTTCTTTGAAAGAGTCTTGCCATCCAGCTCCTGGATCAGATGTCTGAGTGGCAACTCGTTGGTGTGGAGGTCACAAACAATCCAGACCAGATTCCTCCCAATCTTCCGCTCTATCCACTGTATGACCCCCCCTTGCCACCCTGTGTTCGTGTTGGTGCTGTCCCCTCCAATGGCCTGCAGGGTCTGGTCTACGTTCCTCTCTCTGAGCCAGTTCACAATGTTATCTGCCACTCTCTCAGCTGGTTTTCTGATGTCATGTCATCTTTCTCTGGAGTGAAATGCCACAAATACTTCCCTCCTGGTTCACTGCAGCAGGAGTAGTGTTCCTCCTTCACCATGGCAGGGAACAACTTGTCAGAATCTCCAACTTTCATGAACACTTTAGTGTCATCCCTTCTCCCATCAAAGAACAAACAATTGATTCCATTTTCTCTTATCCCCTTATCAGACTCCTCTTCTAGGTTACTGACAAGTTTCTCCTGAGCTCTCCTTAATTTGTTATGGTCTATCACCAGGTGAACATCATCAGGTGTTATCAAACCACCGTCAACCCAGGCAGCTGTTGCTATCTCTGCAGTTTCTCTGAGACCAGTGTGGTGTCGCATGCTGGCCAGAGCTATGCTCGGGATATCTTTCCTATTTCGAATCTTATGCCTGGAAGGTTTGGGATCATTATTTTCTGGGTTAGGGACAAAGTCACCATTCTCCTGGTCAGCACTCGGATCAGCCATGGGGAAGTCATTAAACTCTGAATCAGCTTGACTCCAATCATCGGCCTTTTTTACCTCACCCTGGGCCTTCTCAAGTCTCTTTTCCTCGGCAACTCTTCTCCTCTTCTGTCTCTCTGTGGCAGCCCCCTGTCTCTTGGACTCCGGAATATCTTGGCTAGAAATCATGAGAGCCCCTATACTACCAGTCTTCTCTCTCTGTGCTTTGACAAATGCCAGTTCGATCACAGGAATCTTCAGTTCACGCTTGCAAATACAGGAGATGTGGGCCTCGGATTTACAGTCACGATCGCATCCAAACTCAAGACAGAGAACAATTGGGTACTTGCAAGTAATTATGTCAAATAACTGGTCCAGTTGCTTGGCAAAGCTGTCCTTAACTGCAAGTTTTCCTCTCCCAAGAGAGATATCTCTTGCCTTTTCCCAACTGGCTAGCAGTCTCTCACTAATCTTCTTCTGACTTGTTATGACTGGAGGCTTGAACTGAGCGTTAGCCAGAGTGTACTGTGCCAAGACAGCTTTGGTCATATCACTGGCAATTTCTTTGTTTGTGTAAGTTCTTTGGTTCTTTTCACTGATTTGCCTGATTAAAACACCGTTTCTCAAAGCATCTCTCAATGTAGACAACTCCGACTTCAGGAGCTCTCTCCCAGACCCAAGATAGTGACTCAGATGGCTGGATTTTTGGTTCCTCGTCCTGACACAAGCAGCCATCGCAAATATTATCAACTTATAAATGCATCAGAATCTAAAACAGAAAAAAATAGTTAGTTGGGTTGTTAAAGAATGAAGTCAGAAAGCAATGTTCACTATTTAATTGTAATGCACTAATGCAGCTGTAAGTTAGATTTTTGATAAATTTCACGCTAAAATTTACCTAGCAAAAGGTTGCAAAATATTGAAACTGAAATTATTTTCTGTTTATATACACTAAAATCTACCAAAAAAGTGATGGGCCATTAGTTTTAGCTGATCTTCCCTCCTATGACACACCCTAATACCACAAGGTTATTACACTATGTTATTACTTAATTACCGGAGATTTGGTTCATTCACATAGATTTATCGCCACAGTTACAACTACTCGTGTTCTTGTCCATTGGTTTGTAGTTAATAACTAAAACCTTATGAATGATTGTATTGTACATCGGAGTTGAATTATACAGAAACAATTTGTATTAATTCTGTTTTTAAGCCCCATTCTTATGTAACGTGTGTATATATCTCTGTCTGACGTAAACCTAGAATGCTAACATCAAGGGACATACGCATAGGTCATATGGTCACTTTCACGCAGCATCTGTACATCTATTCTAAAGCGCGCGCGCGCGCGAGAGAGAGAGAGAGAGAGAGAGAGAGAGAGAGAGAGAAAGAGATATGCCGGATCATAAACTCCCTTTCCTGTTTCAGACTTTATTTGATAAATTTCTCATTACTCACATGGCCGCCGGACGCTTGACTTAATTAGCGGTTACATACCTGTGACACTGTTGAGGTAAATGTTTCACTCTTGGTGTTGTTCCTTAATGACTAATGACACGACGAGTGCACAGAGTTTATTATAGTGGACCGTGTGGCTGACAAAACATGATCTAGTGTAGGAAAACGATGATAGATAGAAGTATTTAAGTGGGTGAAAGGAATCAAAAGAGGAGATATAGATAAAGTTCTTATGAGAACATAAGAACATAAGAAAATAAGGAGTCTGCAATAGGCCGGTTGGCCTGTGCATGGCAGCTCCTGTCGAGAGTTACTACCACTCTCTATCATCCATGAATCTATCTAGCCTCCTTTTGAAACTTTCCAGAGTTCCCGCACTTACTACAAAGTTGCTAAGCTTGTTCCACTCGTCCACCACCCTATTTGTGAACCAGTTTCTTCCTATCTCCCTCCTAAACCTAAGCTTATCCAACTTGAATCCGTTGCTCCGAGTCCTATCCTGCTCGGATATTATAAGAACTTCATCTATATCCCCTTTATTGATTCCTTTCACCCACTTAAATACTTCTATCATATCTCCCCGCACTCTTCGTCTTTCTAGGGAATGCAAGTTAAATTTCTTTAACCTATCCTGATAAGGAAGGTTTCTAAGACCCTGAATCACTTTTGTCAGTCTTCGCTGCACCGACTCTAGTGAATTTATATCCATTCTATGATAGGGGAACCAGAACTGAACCGCATAATCGAGGTGCGGCCTAACTAGCGCAAGATATAGTTGCAATAAGACCTCTGCACTCTTGTTACTTACACTTCTAGATATAAAACCCAATACTCTGTTTGCCTTATTTCGAACATTAACGCACTTATAATATCCGACCAGGATAGGACTCGTACCAACGGATTTAAGTTGGAAAAGTTTAGGTTTAGGAGGGAGATAGGAAGGAACTAGTTCACAAATAGGGTGGTAGACGAGTGGAACAAGCTTAGAAACTATGTAGTAAGTGCTGGAACGCTGGAAAATTTTAAAAGGAGGCTGGATAGATTCATGGATGATATAGAGTGGTAGTAGCTCTCGAAAGGAGCTGCCATGCACAGGCCAACCGGCCGATTGCAGACTCCTTATCTATCTATATAAAACAAAGAAGTCTGTCTGTTTGTGTGTGTGTCCGCACGAGAATCTCGGAACTACTTTACCGATCTGTAGTGATGATGGTTGGTGTTATATGTAGTGATGATGGATGGTGTTATATGTAGTGATGATGGATGGTGTTATATGTAGTGATGATGGATGATGTTATATGTAGTGATGATGGGTGGTGTTATATGTAGTGATGATTAGACAATAAAATAATAACAGTTTAATGCTAAAGAAATATACTTTGCTGTTCCGTTGTAGTGAAAACCATACTGGACCTTACATACACCGTTAATGAACTATTGATGGAAGAAGTTTTGGGGACTGAACAGTGAGACAATGTGGAGCCTCCCGGAGGGTGGCGTTCTACCGTTGCCTAGCGGATGAGCCGCCCAGAGGGCGGCGATTCTACTAGTTTCCTTATGTTCTTATCTTATTACACCACCTACACCACCACTACCACCACCACCACTATCACCTAAACCACCTACACCACCACTACCACCACCGCCACCACCACTATCACCTACACCACCTACACCACCACCTACGCCACCACCGACGACACCACCCCCACAACAACCACCACCACCGACGGCACCACCCCCACAACAACCACCACCACCGACGACACCACCCCCACAACAACCACCACCACCGACGACACCACCCCCACAACAACCACCACCACCACTACCACTCACACACACACACACTTGTCAACCACCAGCGAGACAAGACGTGCCCTGAAGGCGCTCCCAGTTTGAGCAGCCAGGCCGAGTCTGTTTGCCCCTCCCCCACCCCTCTACTATGTCCCAAAGCCCTACCAGCCTTACTACACTGGGATTTACTCAGCAAAGCATTCAAGTGATCAGTGAACAATTGACTATCAAACAGTGCTCCTATAGTGCACTCCAAGGAAAAGCACGAAAACACAGCACTGAGTGTGGCTGGATCTGACCTAACCTGACCTGACCTCACGGCTTCACCTGAACTAACCTGAAGGATGGAACACACCTGCATCGCCCCAAGCTACTGCCCTGGCCACGTGGCCACACACCTGCCAACCGCATCCAGCCCATGCGAGCACGAACTGATTGCTATTAGAACAGCCCAGTCCCAACCATTGTAAAAATTATCAACACGTAATTATTATATATCATATTTGTATCACTTATGTTACTTGTATATCATTTGTAAATCAAGAGACCCATTCCCCGATTATGTAATTGTATATTTTCAGCCTTCCGGCTGCCATGATCTTTCAATAAACCGTTAATTATTATTATTATTATTATTATTATTATTATTATTTTTATTATTATCGTTATTATTATCATTATCATTATTATTATCATTATATTATCATTATCATTATTATTATTATTATTATTATTACACACACTCCAGATGAAGATGGTAGGTTATTGAAGTTCTCATGGAAGAATGTCATTCCTAATACACATGTAAATAATGCCCTTGATCATTATGACAACACAGAAATATTAATATATTATACACGGGTGTCAATACTATGTTTATACTTGTATCTATTTTACACACTCACACAATTTGGACCCTAAGAGGGTGGACCATCAGTGGAGAACGTTTTACTGTTCCTTTATGTCCCGATTATTCTTTATATACAAGACCATCGTTTTATTGCATATCATTTTACGTCTTTTGATCAGGATATTCTATATCCTTTTTATCAAACATTTACAACAACTGCTCTCTCTCTCTCTCTCTCTCTCTCTCTCTCTCTCTCTCTCTCTCTCTCTCTCTCTCTGCATATTTTATTTTCTCTTTCAGTATAAATGGTCTCCATTTTCTTGCGTATACTTACATATAATTCTTAAACAAATTATTTAGGGTAATTTTGCTTTCTAGCTTGTTGCCTTGCATTCCATAAGCCAATCTTGATATGTATGTTGTAATTCCAGCCGGTGTGTGCGGTGAGCTGGAGTCCCTGTGGTGCGTCTCACATAAAGTGTAGTTTGATATGACTTCACTTCCAGTTCCAGCCAAAGAAGCCACACAAACCCTTTTGAGTGTTTACCTTTGTCTCCTTATAACCAACCAACAGTGCAATCGTGTAAATGTACGACTGATGAGTAGACAGACTGCCAGATGGATTGACAGATAGATTGACGGAGGGACAGACAGATGGGTTGACAGATCGAATTACTGACAGACAAACAAACGGAGAGGCAATATTCCCCCACACTTATCACCAGGAACATAGAACTGTACACACTACCCCACATACCAGGTGAGATATAAACATATGAAGAGTCAGGTAGTTAGGAATATAATAGGACTTAATGAAGTAAAGAGAGACTTGGTATAACTGACAATTGTCCTTTCAATCGTATTTTGTTTTCATTGTTTTAGTGAATTTTTAAAATTTGTTATTGCCTGAAGTTGTTGAAGGTGTAGTGGCGGTATAGTTTTTGCCAGAGGGACATAAAACGTGATGTATCTCTTAAAAATATTGCACCACTAAACGATATTAAGAAGACAAACGCGCGCGCGCGCATACACACACACACACACACACACACACACACACACACACACACACACACACAAATGTACCTTTAAAACCAAGTGAAAATAAACCATAAACGCCTTGTTAATGATATAATATTCTCACGCTACAGGATATATGAAGAAAGAATTAGATAGTTAATGAAACATTCTCTTTGTAACTTTCCACACAGACTTGGAGTAATTGTAGGTGGTGGTGTGTGGGCTACCGTCACTCCTGCTGCGTCTCATTAATATTCTAAGTGTCAGAGGAGGATTTACAGTTTCTCTTTCTCTTTGTAAATTCAGAGTAGCCGGTTGTGTAAAATGCTTTAATATACATTATTACACATTTATACATTTATACAAGAAATAAACATTAAGATAAAAACATTAACAATCGTGCACATGAATAAGCTTACGTACAATATGCACAGTTATGGACAAAAGGAATTCAGCAGTCAGGCAGGAAGGGGGGGGAGAGGGGGAGGGGGGAGGGAGTTGACGATTAAAAGTCTGTGATTTTCTTTATTTATGAGGCAGGCCGAGCTTACATTCACTCCCTGTCGAATTATTTTTGTCCACACTTGTGCACACGTACTGTGTGCGCGTGTGTGTCGTGATGAAAATAATCAACAAGAAGGAGCTGATAAATTCTCCCCAGGTGATCATCGAGAGGTAAGAGCGGCTAATACTGAGGCTCTTCCTCCCACACCATGAGAGTCTTCACCCTCCTCGCGTCTTACACAACATTTTCTTTTCTTTTAAGGAATTGGGCACCCCCCTTCATCCTTGTGTAAGGTGAAGCGCAGAGGCGTTTACAACACCCAACAGGGAAGCATGCTAAGTTCCTGCTTGCCTTTATGTCTCATGAGTTAAGGGCGTAGAAGCCTGAAGAGTCAAGGGCGTAGAAGCCTGAATAGTTAATGGCTTATGTCTAAGCAAGTTATTGGAAGCTCCAACAACTTTCCCTGAATATGAATTCGCAGCTTTCGATTTACAGCAGGTACCGACTATGCTGCTAGGTGAGCAAGGACCAAGGGAGGCTGGGAAGTGTGTCCGAACAACTTTCCACCGGCCCGGGAATCGAACCCGTGACATCTCGCTTGCGAGGCAAGAGCGGTACCGCTCTACCCACCGGCGCCCCCTGTAGTAGATGATCATGACACCATCTACAGCATCTTGTCATGTAACTGTAGCAGACGACCATGACACCATCTACAGCATATTGTCATATAACTGTAGTAGACGACCATGACACCATCTACAGCATCTTATCATATAAACCTTTTTCTGGTTTTAAGAGCCAATAACTATATTCATGAATACTTTATTAATGACAGACATGTTAACCCGTCAGTGAACAGTGCCACATCTACGCCGCCGATCTATGCTCCGATCTTACTCGTTTTAAGGTAACCTTTTCTGTATATTGTAACTGATATATAAAAAATATTACATAAATATTTAACTGATTTATTATTTATTTCGGGGGGTTGGGGAGTGACCACTACTGTAGGATAAAGTCAAGGAGTTTATAAATAATGGTAACATACAACACATTAATTTAGATATACAGTAGAGTAAGTCAAGATACAGACTAAGTCAAATGTGGGTGGTAGAGACCGTAGACTTATACCGTCCGGGGGTAAAAACATCAAACACTCGTTCGTCAAAATCGGACCTTTCATTTCATTCGTTTTGGCTTATATTTTTACCAAATATATTGAAGGATAGATATTATATAAACATTTGTCTTGATTTAAATGTTCAGGAGGAGTACATGGAGAGTGTTTTCATTGAATTGTATAACGACACACGAAATATCCTAGTAGGAGTAATCTACAGAAGACCCCACACTATTGTAAGGAATGTTCTTGATAAATTTTCGGAGCTTATCACTATCATAAGTTCAGAGAGAAAACATTACTACACTACAGGAGATTTCAACCTTGATCTATTAAAATCAGAAACCGACACCTCAGTATTAGACCTTCTTGCTACCTGTCATTCTAAGCTCTTCTTCAACACTATAACCAAACCTACTAGAGTAACTGCCACCTCTGCCACTGTGATAGATCATATCTGGACTAACAACACCCCTAACAATCTTGCAAGTGGAATAATTTATATCAATACCTCAGATCACTTCCCAGTTTTTGCTATAAAACAGCCACACGACCTGAAATGTCTAGTAGAGTCTCAATCCAATACAGAGACTACTGCACCGACAACATGCTCCTTTTTGAAAACAACTTAATGAATGCTAACTGGGATCTTGTTTATGCCTCCGACAACCCTAACGTGAACAGCTGCAACTTCTCTAGCATCTTCAATGCTTGCTTTGATAAATGCTTCCCGCTCAAGACTAAGTCAGTGAAAACTGTATCCATTTCCAAACTCTATATCACAAGCGAAATTAAGATAATGATAAAGGAAAAACACAAACTCCAAAGGAAATTTGCAAAAGACCCATAACTTTCGGTGATGCTTACCGAAGTATCAGAAATAGAGTAACTCAAGCAGTTAGAAACGCCAGACGTAGCTATTATACAAATAAGCTCCAGTCAGCATCAGGCGACAGTAAGAAAACCTGGAATGTCATAAATTCTATTCAGAACAGGAACACTCAGCCTTCGGCCCCCCACTCAGCTTTTATGATAAATGATTCAGTTGTAACGGAACCATCCTCCATTGCCAACCACTTCAATAAATATTTTATTAATGTTGGCAAAAATCTTGCAGAAAGCATCCCAGATTACCATGAGGAATTGTACTATTCCAGATGATACTAAATGTTACCAAATACTTCCTTGAGATAAATGTATAGTATATATCAGGTGCCTACAAGAGAGCTCAGGTTCTCAACTGGCTCAGCCTTGTTAATAGTGTTATTATTAACCACTCTGTATCTGTGTTTTTCTGGCTAAATAAACTGTTTCAATTCAATTCAATTCAATTAACTTAGATACTGAATAAGTCAAATGTGGGCGGTAGAGATCGTAGAATTATACCGTCCGGGGTAAGAACATCAAACACTGGTTTGTCATAATCAGACCTTTCATTTCATTTGTTTTGGTTTATATTGTTACCAAATACATTGAAGGATAGATATTACATAAACGTTTGTCTTGTTATTTTACTGCCATTCATATTTATTTAACACGTATGTTAATTTCATTTACAGCAAGCTAAAGTACGGGACACTTGGGGTCAAAAGTTCGCTCCCTCCCAAACTGAAGGAGTATCGACCCCAAATGAAAGAGAACAACACACCCACACCAGATGACAGTCAGGGTAAGTCAGGTCGGAGAATCATTCCCGTGACTCAATTTCATCCCTGGGAGCCAACTTTTGTCCGCGACTGTGCACATAGCAACCAGAGGAAATATTCAAGGCGGGAAACATTATTCTTTATGTGTGTTCATGTTTTTAAGCCGAATAAGGAAATACAACACTAAAAACTACAGGTAATATGTGAATAGTTAATTTTCCTTTGACGACATAATATAAGAAGCAAGACTGAGCGTGGACCTTCAATGTGAGTAACTTTAATATATATACAGAAACACACATTTTAATCTGTGTGTATTAATAGTGTATTATTTTTAATATGAAATAACCTTATAATACTAAATATACATCGGTTTGTATATTTACATATATACAAATGTTAACTCCATCGCGTCCAGAAGGTTGTGTGTGTGTCTGTAGTCCAGTCAGTGAGAGTTGTATTATATTCTTGGTTAACAAAATGTGTGAAACTGGTCGAAATATAATCATAAATAAACAAAAACAAGAGGAAGATCACCCAAACTTGATCACAGCGAAAGAGGAAGATCACATAGACTTGATCACAGCCACACAGCAAGATCACCGGAACTTGATCACAGCGAAAGAGGAAGATCACATAGACTTGATCACAGCCACACAGCAAGATCACCCAAACTTGATCACAGCGAAAGAGGAAGATCACATAGACTTGATCACAGCCACACAGCAAGATCACCCAAACCTGATCACAGCGAAAGCGGAAGATCACCCGACTTAATCACGGCGAAGATGATCAACCGGACTTGATCACAGCGAAAGAGGAAGATGACACAAACTTGATCACAGCCAAAGAAGATCTCCCAGACTTGATCACAACCACAGAGGAAGATCAACTGGACTTGATCACAGCCAAAGAGGAAGATGACAACATGAGCTCTCTAAGGCCGGGTCTATTACCAAGAGCCTTACAGAAGTGCGAGTCAAAACCCGCGGTTATGACTATCCTTATAAGAAATCGAGCTGCTATTACGTAAAACTTAGATTGTAGGTTAAAGAAGACACTTGGTGTGTGTGTGTGTGTGTGTGTGTGTGTGTGTGTGTGTGTGTGTGTTAGTAAGACCCTCACTATACATCCAACAATGCTTTAAGACTATTGATATCTTTTTCACAAATAATTAATTATAATTAATTGTCACTCAAGTACGACGCTTTAGTCCTCTATAACGTATCAGTGTTTTAGTTCGTTTATTCTTGAAGAAAGAGTATGTGTATTATTATGTTTGTTAATGATATTGTTATTTTATTCTTAGCTTACTGTGTTATTCTTTCTGTGGGCCGCTAAGCTTTAGGTGATGGCACATATTACTATGATAACTCGGCCATCGTTAGACCAACATTGGTGAAGCTTAATTTTGTGCCAGTAATGAACCTGAAATAGAACTGTATCGCTTTTGGTACTTCATTTGTATGGCTTTATTTTTCACACATAAGTTTGTTAGCATATAATTCTACCATCGATAAACCGGTGTTGTAGACTTAAGTAGGAGAAGTTAGTCAACAAGCGACAATTTTATTGGCATCAACTTAGACACATTAAAGTTCTTATTTCTGTAGTTCCTATTTTCTAAGTCTATGGGTTCATTAGCATGGTAACTCTGCCGCCGTCATTTTGATGTTTACAACTTAGTGCAGAATTGGCTGTCTACCTCAAAAAACTGCTGCAATACTTTTAGTTTGAGAATATACAAATATGTTACAAAGTTCAGCTGTTAGTATTGTCTTTGTGTTATAGTGCGACTGTATACACCACAGGCTTGACCCAGGGAGCTAATGACACCCGCGTGGTTGTTATTTTTATCCCATGGTGCAACACACTGCTGCAGGCTGCTGTACTAGAGTCCTTTGTCTGACTATGATCACGGTGTAACTATATATTGTTATATATATTCATAACAGAAAAATTTCCTGGTCAAGAAAAGTTTAAATCAGGGACGCAATGTTATATACTTCACATGTAACCTTTTAAAATGTTAAACCCACTTTCGTACGCACGCAGAAAAACACTCACACTCACACAGGTAACAGTTACATGTATAACTGCTCACAATACAACATGATTCTGAACACTGAAATATATATTAATTCATATATGTTTTCCTCATACGTTGGTTTATAGTGAAAATTTAAATATTAATATATTTTTATCATGATCTGTCAGGTGTTACAAAAGACATAGATGTGATGTTTCAATTATATCTGCAATTAACTACACGTCAATTATTTTATGTGGCGTCAACTTTTTACAAGTGTAAAATACAGCAACAACATAAATATAAAATAATGAAATAAGGTAGATGAAACGAGCACCACTACAGATCAGGTTCGCTGGTACAATACAATTACTTAACACCTGATATTTTCATTTCCGTACAATATATACACATGAAGTCGACCATAAACTGAGTAAAATATAAGTGTATCATGTCCACAATACTTCTGTCTATGTTAAACGATTCCATGAAAATATTCCTTTTTTAAATACATTTGTTTTGTGTCCAGAGAAGTTAATGTTTCATTAAAATTTATAGTTACAATAGAAAACAGATTTATGCCCAAAGATCAGAAAATATAACATTAATTTCTGTTAATTTTCAATACGCGTATCAAGTTAGTGAGTTAATTACACTCTGTGACTTTTGATCTATCAAACTCTTACACCAATGTTTATGTTTCAAAAATCATCAGAGATTAAGTGTAGGAGGCCCTCAAGGACAACGACAACAATAATAATAATACAAAACTACAATAATAACAACACAACCACAACAACAACAACAATAATAATAACAACAATAACAACAACGACAACAACAACAGTAATGGATCCCAGATAAATATCAATAAACGCTTTGGTCACATCAGTAAGGTATTTCATCAGTAAGACATCTGTGTAAAAACAAATGTCGTGTTTAAGTCACTGGCGGGGGCCCTTGTTACACGTAGCGAGTAAGACTATCTAAAAGTTAATCCTGATTCAAGGATATGACTTTAGTTCTTCATTAGACAGTGGCCGGAGAAATGATGTCAATCTATTTATGTAATTGAACAACCATAAAATAAGTAGTGTTCCCCGTAAAATAAACAGAGCTTCCACCAGGGGGAGACTCACCGTAAAGGTATTGCCGGGACGTATCCCCCAGACCCGCAGCCAACAACATTTATATACCTCTTGTTTTACAGTCTTGTAAACACACAAACAACGTAATTAAAGTTTATTTACTCTCTTTCCCACACGTGAAAGTATCAGCCAATCAGTGGCTGGGTAAATGTTGGCAACGATAATTGCACCAATAAGAGCTTAGATGACGTAGCCACAAGTTTTTCTGATTAAATCACCGACTGACTCGTGACCTGACGAAGTGACAGCCTGAATGGCAGTCTAACTAATTAACTTATTGCTTGACAGTCTGGCCGACTGACTTCATTGTTGACGGTCTGACTGACTGGGTTGCTGTGTGTGGTTAGATCAGCCAGAGACTGATTCTTGTTCATCTTTGCTCCATTACGCTACCAAAGAAGAACTAACAGAATCTTTGATTAAATATTAATTTTAAGATCAGGTTTGTTTACATAAGATATTTTCAGTGGATTACACGATTATCATAATTTATGCTCATTCTTAAAAGGAAGATTTTATATCATTTAGACTTCATAATCAGAAGCGGTACGAATTTTTAAACAAAATGTAAGTAATTTGTTAACTTGACGTTTTTAAAAACCTTACTTGTCATTGTATAACATTAAGACTACAAACAAGATATAATAAGCAACACAGCCGACCTTTACCCGCGAGAGGTCAGACAACTCATCGCTCCTCTCACACCTTTTTTCTTTTTATATCAGATCAGTTGTGTTAAATGAAGACGAGATAAGGCAGCTGCTGGTCCCTGCACTGCCTCAGGGACCTGAAGTAGCCGACCCATCTCTTAACACAGCTGAGGCCACACCTGAGGCACAAAGTCGTCACGGCTAAAAGTGGTGTTCCTCATCCCCAATATTGTTCAATTCAACCAACAGGACTTCTGTCGCCACTGTCCGCCGCAGTACAAGTCTTTAATACTTATGTAACAAATAGTTCTAACCTTAGAACAACGCCATGAAATAATGTCGACGTTACACCATATTGTTTAATGAGTTCCTGTGACCCAGTGGTGTTGTTATAAAGCCATGCGTTGTGAACAAGGAACACCTTCTTCATTACTGGCTTACCAGCTTCAGGCAGACATTAGTGACACAACTCTCACCTGAATGACGCAGCCAATGGCACTCATCCTGATCATGATCTCATGAACCATCTAAGGATCCCCCTCCTCGCGGGCAAGACTTACATCCGGTACAGTTCAATAAAGCTTCTGTAGCGGTATGGAAGAAGTTGTCTGTTGCACAGCTCTGATGGTATCGGCTTGTCTGTTAGCTCTATGTGGACTAAATATTTAAATGCATTCTGTGAAATCCAAATACCAATCTTTTGCTTGGGAAAAGGCACATATAGTATACCTCAGTTATTTCAGATACTGCAGCACACTGATGAGAAGTAAATGATGCTGAACATTTGGGTTTTGGTGTGTGAAACGAAATTGGAGGAAATCTTTTCAAAGTTTCAAACCTAACCTAACCTAACCACACCAGATGGAACTGATAAATCACACACTGATATTTCTGTTTAGTTTGAGTGTCTAATGGATGGATTATATCTGGCCGAGGCTGGGAGGAGGGAGACTGAGCCGGGATATGTCTGAATCTAAAATGGAGTTTGATTGCACCTGGAAAAGTTTATGAGCTTTAGATTCCAGGAATAAAGATTTCCGAACTGCAATCAACACATCCGATTTTTAACCAATATACAGTATGCTTTTAGACTTTAGACAGATGGTAAAGTATTTATAGCTGATATCTTTGTAAGGAAAATCCAAATATTTAAATCTATACACATCTACACACTGTATTTCTTATCACTTTGTTTATTGTTTATTTTTTATCCCTCCATGGAGCCAAAATCAAAATATTACACAAATAGGTCCTTCACCTCTTGCCATTATCATTGCTTTACTCACCTCATCAGGTACAAGTCAACACACGTTAATGTAGTGAGAAAAATATCATTCTTATTGTGTAATACAGCTTCATCCAGTGTTAGATCATGGCTGTCACCTTTGTTCATGCCATAGTTGGTCTCTACAGTAAAGAAGGTAAACAACTAAGCTTGAGTCATACCTAACGTGAACATTCCAACAAGTGAAACTCCATAAACTCCCCACGGTGAGTTACTGGCGTCTCTCCACCGTAACAGAAAACTGAACTTCTTGATAGCAAGACAAATAAGACGAACACTACAGTATGGGTTATAAGAGTTTTCACTATACTATAAGATTTACCTCTATAAGATGTCAGTAAAATTTGATCCGCGAGGATCTAAAGTTTATTATTAGACGGTTCTTGATATCAGCATAAGGGTGGGTGCTATTGGCTACCTCATAAAGGTTACGAGGAGTGCTATTGGCGGCCTCATAAATATTAGGAGGATTGCTGCTGCCTCATAAAGGTTAGGAGGAGTGTTACTGGCTGCCCCATAAAGGTTACAGGGATTGCTATTGGCTGCCTCATAAAGGTTAGGAGGAGTGCTATTGGCTGCCTCATAAAGGTTAGGAGGAGTGCCACTGGCTGCCTCATAAAGGTTAGGAGGAATGCCACTGGCTGCCTCATAAAGGTTAGGAGGAGTGCTATTGGCTGCCTCATCAAGGTCAGGAAGGATGCCATTTCTGCTCCATCCAGGTCAAACGAGGTGCCACTAACATCTTTCTCGGGATCATGAAGATGCCACCGCCAGTGTGTGCTCCTTGACATGAAAACCCAATAGGGCGGGTAAAACAGTGCCTTTGACCAGCTCCGGCTCCTCTCCCTTTCCTCACGTCACCTCACCTCTCCCCCCTCCCCCCTTCCCCCACCTCCTTTTCCCCCATCACGAAGATACAATCAGCCGCAACCTTTCATTTATTAAAAAGAAATAAGACTAATGTATGTTAAGTAGTTTGGAAGATAACCTACAAAGGGGAGATATAGAGCCTCAGCTTCAAAGGTACAAAAATGATATATAAACTAGTATAACAGGTAAGATTTAATCTCAGACTGTACAGAACCGTAGTTGTTGGTTTTACTGTAAAAACACCCACAGGTATTGAGGAACGTAAAGTGTTTAATGATAGTGTTAATGATGAATTGGCTTAGGTGTGTGATATATTGTCTATGATTTTTAGTTTATTTATGGTTCGTTTGGCTCCTGAGGCTCTCTGGGGGTGAACTGTGTCATAGGGAAGCAAGATTCTTCAGCAAGAATGAAAGGGAAATTAATATTTGTATTCCACTTAAGCTACTATTCCCTGTTCTACTTATTATTTCTTCCTCTTTCTTCTTTGTCCTCCTTCCTTCTTCCTTCTTCTTTATTCTTCATTCGTCATTGGTTTTATTTCTATAAATATGATTGCTATAATAAACTTATAAGCAGGTGTGAGTATAAACATATTTATCACAGTTGCAACATGTCTTAGCATAATATTAGAGATGAAACTTACAGTACGTCTCTCTAACACAACAGTTGGTTAAGTGGTATAAAGTTTCCCTTCAGTAGCTGTGGCTGTTCCGAAGCTCACGACCAAAACAACGTCATCTCGAACTGTTACTTCAACTCACTTCCTCAGACCAGTCATTTAAATTTTACATTTCCAGTGACAAAGTTGGACATAAGGATTTATATCTCACTCTAGCCATAAATTTTACGATGCACTATAAGCTGCTGCTGGGTTATCAAGCTGTCTGGAAATATAAGGATGACGTCAGAGAGACAACACGTATGGTTGTCCTTCCTGTTATCAATATTACTATGTCTAAATTATCCACATTTGGTAGTTCATACTATTAACCACGTGTCAAGTACAAGAGAGAGAGAGAGAGAGAGAGAGAGAGAGAGAGAGAGAGAGAGAGAGAGAGAGAGATAAAAATTTAGAATGGTTTATCAGGCACTTCTGTTGGACGCTGGAAACTGGAGTAGTACTGGAGGCTGGAGTACTACTGGAGGCTGGAGTATTACTGGAGGCTGGAGTATTACTGGAGGCTGGAGTATCACTGGAGGCTGGAGTATTACTGGAGGCTGGAGTATTACTGGAGGCTGGAGTTTAACTGGAGGTTCGAGTATCACTGGAGGCTGGAGTATCACTGGAGGCTGGGGTATTACTGGAGGCTGGAGTATTACTGGAGGCTGGAGTATTACTCGAGGCTGGAGTATTACTTGAGTCTGGAGCATTACTGGAGGCTGGAGTATTTCTGGAGGCTGGAGTATCACTGGAGGCTGGAGTATTACTGGAGGCTGGAGTATTACTGGAGGCTGGAGTTTAACTGGAGGTTCGAGTATCACTGGAGGCTGGAGTATCACTGGAGGCTGGGGTATTACTGGAGGCTGGAGTATTACTGGAGGCTGGAGTATTACTCGAGGCTGGAGTATTACTGGAGGCTGGAGCATTACTGGAGGCTGGAGTATTTCTGGAGGCTGGAGTATCACTGGAGGCTGGAGTATTACTGGAGGATGGAGTATTACTGGAGGCTGGAGTATCACTGGAGGCTGGAGTATTACTGGAGGCTGGAGTATCACAGGAGGCTGGCGTATCACTGGAGGCTGGAGTATCACTGGAGGCTCGAGTATCACTGGAGGCTGGAGTATCACTGGAGGCTGGAGTATTACTGGAGGCTGGAGTATTACTGGAGGCTGGAGTATCACTGGAGGCTGGAGTATCACTGGAGGTTCGAGTGTCACTGGAGGCTGGAGTATCACTGGAGGCTGGAGTATTACTGGAGGCTGGAGTATTACTGGAGGCTGGAGTATCACTGGAGGTTCGAGTATCACTGGAGGCTGGAGCATCACTGGAGGCTGGAGTATTACTGGAGGCTGGAGTATTACTGGAGGCTGGAGTATCACTGGAGGTTCGAGTATCACTGGAGGCTGGAGTATCACTGGAGGCTGGAGTATTACTGGAGGCTGGAGTATTACTGGAGCCTGGAGTATTACTGGAGGCTGGAGCATTACTGGAGGCTGGAGTATTACTGGAGGCTGGAGTATTACTGGAGGCTGGAGTATCACTGGATGCTGGAGTATTACTGGAGGCTGGAGTATTACTGAAGGCTGGAGTATTACTGGAGTCTGGAGTATCACTGGAGGCTGGAGTATTACTGGAGGCTGGAGTGTTACTGGAGGCTGGAGTATCACTGGAGGCTGGAGTATTACTGGAGGCTGGAGTATCACTGGAGGCTGGAGTATTACTGGAGGCTGAAGTATTACTGGAGTCTGGAGTATCACTGGAGGCTGAAGTATTACTGGAGGCTGGAGTATTACTGGAGGCTGGAGTATTACTGGAGGCTGGAGTATCACTGGAGGCTGGAGTATCACCTGGAGTATCACTGGAGGCTGGAGTATCACCTGGAGTATCACTGGAGGCTGGAGTATCACCTGGAGTATCACTGGAGGCTGGAGTATCACCTGGAGTATCACTGGAGGCTGGAGTATCACCTGGAGTATCACTGGAGGCTGGAGTATCACCTGGAGTATCACTGGAGGCTGGAGTATCACCTGGAGTATCACTGGAGGCTGGAGTATCAGTGTTTACCTCGTGGCCTCACTCAGCCTCCACCTTTAACATTAATGGTTCAAGTTTTAGCGGAGGTTTAATGCGAGGAAGCGATAAGTAACCTTCCTGTTGCCCCTAATGACCACTATTTTATCTTAAACTATTATCAACAAAGTTCTTTACAGGAAACCTCACGGCTAGAAACACAATCTTTTATTTGGTGTAGAAGCATAAGGCGTCGACAGCTGTGAGAAGAACCTAACGAAAAAATCTTCTTATTGTTTTTTTTTTACTTGAACATTTAACAAACTTTGACATCTAAATTTAATTAGTTCTCTCCCTGGCAGTAACCAACCCACATGTTTACTTCATCACCTGAGTCAGCCATTTTTCTAAGATATATCGTCAACAGTCACGACCTTCACTCTTTCTATAAATATTAAACTGTTATTTAATTGCCAGACACCAAACTTGATTGTGAGATTTTGTTAATTATGATTTATTACAGTTCGTCAGCGTCTTCACCTTTGATATAATTTCTCAATGGTTAAATATTTCCGCCATACCCGTCCTGTCAATCGTCATCAAACTCGACATTTCCAGTTTTTTATGACCGCTCTTAAAGCCACCAACACCAAGACTCACACACGTTCACAACAGAGAGATAAATTAACTAATCCACATTCTCTCAACAGGTAAATATTAAAGGTAAATATTCACGGTATTTACAGTCACACAAACTTTTCATATATGTTGTTTGTTACTTCTAGAGTTACCACATATTGGTTCTCCCGTTGTTAATAATCCTTAAGATTCATATTAAAGACAGAAGCAAATATTTTAGGATAAACTTTTACCAATACGCATAATGGTATTTAATTACATGATAACGTATTGATAAGTAAAAGATAAAATGTTTTTTAGATTTTGGTCTCATTTTTCGTCACAAGTTTCTAATAATACGAAGAAATGAGTAATAAATTATGATAGTGGACAATAACACTACAGTAACACCTAAACCCACCTGACTGATGGAAGCATTTGCCTCTGTGAGTCCTTCATTATGTTATGAAGGATTAAGGTTCAGTCTCTTCATTTTCGGGAACATTATTTGAAGCTGTATTTATATTTTATTCTATTATGTTCATTGACACGGACGACTTATGCTCCATTAATTAACATTATATCGAGAACCAATCTGAGAGACGTAAGGTGAGTCCCTCATAATAACATAAGACTCACTACAACAATATTGGTGTTGAGTCAAACTCCTAAACCATAAGAGGTAACAAGTGCGTAATAATGTTCACCTGTTGCTGGTCCGCCACTAATGTATCCACTATTTAAGGTGTTCTTCACCTCTGTATCACTACCAATAACTTTACTCTGACAATTATAACACAGTGGTAGAAGCTGTCTTGGTAAATACGTAATATCTTAAACTTAACATTTAGAAATATAAAATAATATCATTAATAAAAAATTTAGAAACAACAAAACATGAATAGATAAAACACACAAATAAAACTGATGACCTTATAATCAACTTATTTTTCTTAGTGTTTTGTTTTTATTTTTTCGAGCAGTACAAATGAACCTATTGACACTATAATCTTTACCACCTAAGTCATTCAGCCTTGTTTACTGAGTGTACTGAAGGTGTTGATGGCTAAAGGTACTATTGGTCCCTATGATAATACACGAGTCAGAGACGGTAACACAAGAGGTCGTTGAACAAGATCTAAACTAACAACAACTTTCATCTGATGACGTCACCTGGCCAAAATCACTGATAGGGTGAGGGAGATGTGGTGGACCAGGTGGTGGGCCAGGTGGGTTGAGAGAGGTGTGGTGGGCCAGGTGAGGTGATAAAGGTGTGGTGGGCCAGGTGGGGTGAGAAAGGTGTGGTGGGCCAGGTGGGGTGAGAGAGGTGTGGTGGGCCAGGTGGGGTGGGAGAGGTGTGGTGGGCCAGGTGGGGTGAGAGAGGTGTTGTGGGCCAGGTGGGGTGAGAAAGGTATGGTGGGCCAGGTTGGTTGAGAGAGGTGTTGTGGGCCAGGTGGGGTGGGAGAGGTGTGGTGGGCCAGGTGGGTTGAGAGAGGTGTGGTGGGCCTGGTGGGGTGATAAAGGTGTGGTGGGCCAGGTGGGGTGAGAGAGGTGTGGTGGGCCAGGTGGGGTGAGAGAGGTGTTGTGGGCCAGGTGGGGTGGGAGAGGTGTGGTGGGCCAGGTGGGTTGAGAGAGGTGTTGTGGGCCAGGTGGGGTGGGAGAGGTGTGGTGGGCCAGGTGGGTTGAGAGAGGTGTTGTGGGCCAGGTGGGGTGGGAGAGGTGTGGTGGGCCAGGTGGGTTGAGAGAGGTGTGGTGGGCCAGGTGGGGTGAGAGAGGTGTGGTGGGCCAGGTGGGGTGAGAGAGGTGTGGTGGGCCAGATCCACTACACCAGCATGAGACAAATGTTTCTTTTCTCTGACAATTTACAAAGATAATTAAAGAGATTTATGTAAACGCCAAAGTAAGTTCCTGGAGATGCTGGACACTCTGTCTCGAGACGAAGAGAAAGTGAGGCAAGACAGAAGAGTGAGGGAGGACCTGGGGAGACAGATAGCCTGAAGAATTTATCGATGGGGTTTTGTTAGTAAGCCAATGGTCCGCCTCTCACTGTATAGACCAGAGATAATCCTTAAACCAAGTGTAGCACAAATATATGTCAACTTTTCACTTTGATTATGAAACAGTATTGTAAGTAAATATGTCTTTGTTAGTTTACGGATGGATAGTAATGATATACCTGTATATATTATCTAAATGTATAACGGTTGCAAAAAAAAGTGATTGAGGCTCCTGTTTCTCTTCAACAATTATAAATGTCGCGATAAACTGTTGATTAATTAGGTTCAGTGTCACGTTCAAGATTCAATGTGCGGTGTAGGCCTAACCTACACTGTATACATAATTTTTTTTACGGGGATTAGCCCACCCGAGCACAGGTCACTGACCCACATCGGGGCATCGGGGGCGAAAATGTAATAATAATAATAATACAAATAATAATGATAATAGTGAAAAGTAACAATAATGTAGAAATAATAATAAAATTATAAAAAATAACAATAATTTCATGATTTTTTAACACAAAAGAAGTCTCCCAACATCACACAACAGCAGTAACATGTCTGGGAGAGAACAAGAGTTACACTAATAAAGTTACACTGGTGAGTTAAGGTTCGGCTATTTTACTGATTAAATTTTTCGTGACAAGACCTGAAGTAAAGGTGAGGCTTAAAATCTCAATGTTGTGTGGTGCTGGGATGACGGCGCTGTCAAAAGTTATTTGTTGCCAAATATTGTTTTTTTAGTTCTGAAGGAAGCCAAGTGGGAGGCAACTTACTCAACTACTGTCTACCTGTGAGGTCTGGCAGTCAAAATCTCATCAGGTGAGACGGAGACAGTCAAAGAGAAGGATCTCCGGAGGGTTGAGTCATCTACACAGGAGTGAATAGAGTTGCTTGTCACTGAAGGAAGCTCATTAATGTGTAAGCATATGTTGGTGCTGATACGGAACACCTGAGTCTCTCCAGCATTATGAGGGAGACGAGTTGAGGAAAGACCGTCCAGAATGAGCCTACACTATACGACCAGGTAAAAAGGAAGGAATTAAAGAGACCAAGGAGGAAAGACCATATATGACAAACCTCTGCCAGATTGTATGGATGTGTGAAAGGTTACTGTCTGGGTGAATTGAAAATAATAATAATAATAATAATAATAATAATAATAATAATAATAATAATAATAATAATAATAATAATAGATGTTGACTTACCACACTATAGAGGCTGGTCACTATACAGTGCTCACGTGCTCCTACGTTTAAGAAATAATTATGAAGGTATTTTAGGTAGACTAATGTTATTGAATTATCTTGTATCTTTATATATTGGTTAATACAGGAGGGTGACACACTAGTGTTTACTAGGGAGTTAAACACACACACACACACACACACACACACACACACACACACACACACACACACACGTCCACAGCCACACACACACACACACACACACCCATAGCCACACACACACACACACACACACACACACACACACACACCAGACTTTAACCTGAACCTAGCGGAGGTCTTTTGACCAGTGATGCATACAGTGGTGGCCAGTCACCGTGACTGCCTCTGGACCCAGCCAGCGCCAGGTGCCTGTAGTCCTGGTACAGTGTTGCCTCCGGGTGCTTCTACTCCACTAGTACACACATGATTTGTTAACTAATGTCACTGGTCGACAGGAATGAGAGCTTTTATACTGCAAACAACTAATGGTGGTTATCTAGTTCATTAGTAAATGATTATAAGTATTTTGTTTTACTAAAGAATGTGAGTATAATGTAGCCCTTCTGTCGTCCTGTTCTTGTTTATAAACCTCAGTTCCAACCAGTTGCTTCCATACTACAACCTCCTCTCCACAAACACACATTATATATATATATATATATATATATATATATATATATATATTATATATATATATATATGTGTGTGTGTGTGTGTGTGTGTGTGTGTGTGTGTGTGTGAAAAGTGCCAAATCGATCCCTTCACCTGGCAGATGATTACTCCACACCGTAACGCTTGGAGGAGCACCACATAAGGTGTCAATACTTTCGGGTTAGCCTGACTGCATAACGAGGCTGACAAGCGCCAACGCTGGAAAGACGCTGCCGCTGCCCCTCCCGCACTAGATGTAGCCCCCACTTGTGCAACATCTGTGATCGACCCTGCCGATCCCGTATCGGCCTCTTTAGTCACCTCAGAACTCACCAACGTAGGTGACATCCTTAATAACTCATATCATTGTATCATAGTTGGATGATCATCATACTCGATTCCGAGTGACAGCAAAGTAGGAGTAGTAGTGTGTGTGTGTGTGTGTGTGTGTGTGTGTGTGTGTGTGTGTGTGTGTGTGTGTAGTGGATGTATGGTATATGTGTATGTATTTCTATATTCATGATGGTGATGATGATGAGTCAGTATAAATCCACTGCAGGATGAAGACATCTCTCATCAGTTCAGTATATATAATACAGGTATGTTCATTTAACCTCTTGGCCTCATCTCTATAAGTCAACATGGGTACCACACGTTGACCAAATATTTTCTTTCTTTATACAGAAGAATAAATTAAAATCTTTTAATGGCATTTCTGTCAAGTTATTTTGCACGGGCCGTCAACATGTGGCCTTCATGTGTATGTATGAAGCCTTCCTCTACCTCACTATAGTAAGTGTTTTTGTACAGTTAAACACTAGATTGAGGAGTCTGACTTATAGTGACCGCCTGCTTGGCTGTGGTGTCTGATAGCTGAGTACGGAGAGTTGTTTTGGTGCCAATATTTGAAGTGTTCCATATATCGACTATCGAGAACGATGTATATCTGAGAGTGTTGTGTTCGATGGAGGGCGCCTCACCCACCTGTCCACAACACCTCACTGGACAAATATCTCTAACTTTGTATTGGTCATAAGGACTGTAGAGCTTGTAGGATCTTATAAACACCGAGAGTCAATGGTTGTATGTTGGTTAATACACTAAAGTTATATAGAAGCAACCTCGTCTCTGTAGTAGAGATACAACAATAATGTATTGTAAAGTAAAGGGCGTTATTACCAGTACTGACAGCACACAACAATAACTGTATTCCCAAAACTTCTTGTGAAGACGACCACGAAAGTGGTTACAAATTATCCCTACCCCACCCCCCCCTCCCCAACACACACACACACACCGGAGAGCCACAATAACAACAGTAGGACAGGTGTAGCACCAGGTGTTATCACGTAGGTGACTCACTACCCTACATTAATTACCTCGCTGATAACTTACGCTATTGGCTGAAAAACAATTTGTGTTGCCCGTAAGTGTCGGCGACCGTTTGTTGAAGTGCCTTGTTTGATGACGTTAATGAGTGACTCTCGTGTCTATGTTAACATTTCAACATTTCTCAGTAAAATGATGATGGCATCTCTCATTTACCTGTTCACATCAGCTTAATTGAGTAGCATCAATAGACACATTTATGTCTTCTTTACTCGTAACCATTTATGATGAAGACTTTTGTTCTGGGATGTAACGTTTGTAAGAGTCATCCCGCCATAAATACCTACAACACATAAACAATTTATATTTAGTTTATAATACTGATCAAATTCACGTCTTAATCACTAAATTCCTCTCGAAGGATGATCATTCTTTTACATCTAAAGATTTAATCCTTCCTATAATAATACTAATAATAATAGTAATAATAATAATAATAATAATAATAATAATAATAATAATAATAATAATAATAATAATAATAATAATAATAATAATAATCTCCTTTTAGCAACAGATATCGCCACAATTCACTGTACAAAAGAAAGATCAAAATTTAGTCCATAACTGTTAAAGTAATATCCCGCAGGCGGTGCTTGGCGGGGCAGTGTCGTGTACTGTACGAGAGGACCGCGAGCACCTCCAGAAATGACCCTCTTCCCCCTTTTTCCTCCCTCTCTTCCCCTTTTCCTCCCTTCCTCCCCCTTTTCCCCCTCCCCTTCTCTTGTTAAAACTACCATTTTATTTTTCGGTTGAAAATAAAGAATCATTGGTATAATTTATATTCTTTAATTCTTATGTTTCTTCCAAAAAATTGGCATTGGAAATTAATCCCTTTGAGCTTTGTCGCTTAACATATTCTTCGTCTTCATGAGTCTCAAGATATAGTGTACACACACTCATACAAGTATCTTAAAAATTTCGTGTGAGACAAACACAACGGATGAATCACCTTGACAACCCTACCGAGACAACAGGAGTCACGGTGTTCATTTTGAAATTCATCGGACTGCTCCGTAAAGATACTTTTTGGAGTGTGTGTATCTCGGGAAGTCCATGAAGAGCTCCTGACCCAAATCATGACCTTCCTCGTGTCTTCCTTGTTCCTTGTCCTACCGCTGTCTGATTCAAATTAAATTGAGGATTCAGAGCCTTTGTAGCCCCTTTTGACAATTTCCACCTAAACTGTGGAGTTAGGAAGCATGGCTGTGAGGAACTTATTATCCTAAAACCTTCTGGTAAAAAAATAATAATAATAATTAGTGACACCTGAGTTCCTTAGTGCTGTAACAGTGTGTCTGAACAAACATAAATATTTTGTCTCCATAATCTTATAACATACTCGTACCTATGACAGCTTCAGGTCACTGTATTAATTGTTATACAGTAATACCGACTGGCCATATTAGTCACTAACTGATGATAGATTCCAACAAAATGGATCACATCAGCGTGTTGTTGTGATCAAAGTAGTAGCGGTTTATCTCAAGTGATGGAGGGTGGCCGGCCGGGAGTCCATCTCGTCCAGCTGTTTGTGTATGGTATGGAGTTGCCGTCAACACAACGAGGTGAGAGAGGGAGGGACAACAACAAAAACCTCACTATTCACACTCGCCAGCCTTTAGCCCTAAGTATGATACTCGATTGATATTCCTCACTAAGCTTTATCTAAAGTGGTAAATATAATAACAAACTCAATGGCCCATACTGGCTGTTAACACACCCAGTAATGTGATCTATTAAAACAAAGGTTTACTTCTCTCCATACCTAACAAACAACCAGCTTTATCCAAATACTTTAATTCAATATGTTTTCCTTTAACAAAACATCCTTAAAACGCGAAAATAACCGATATATTACGACTATATTTGGCATAATCGACGGTGCCATATTGACCCACATACGCCGAGATATTGCAAGGTTATGTAAGGCAACATTAATGACGTGAATATAACACACAGTCATATCTACAAGAGCCTCAATATATATTCTGACCCAGGCACGTCAAGCAGAGGTGATCCAGACCATAGAACAGATATTAGAGATGATTAGAATTGATTAAGGAAGGCAGATTGGTGCTGAGGTGAATGTTGTACAGTACATATCCGTGGATCCGTTGTCTTTTTGGGAGTAAATATTATGCGTTGAGAAAATGGGTAAACCAACAGTGATTTACTTGCATTATGATAGTGTATAATGTATCATAGTATCTTTGTATTTGTTGTTCTACAGTATATACAGATGTTCTTCAGTCTACAATTATTCACTTTTATTTGGAGACGTCTTCAATGATAGCTTAGCAACAGGAAAACAATTAGACCATTTAGTTAGGTGATAAAATTGGTCCTGCATCCAAATATAATTGTTTCGTTTTATGTTCATGAATATCAATCATATTTGCGCTGTTTCTTACGATTTTCTTAACTCCTAGAATGGGGAAGCTCTTGTGAATTATATAAGTTTTTATGTAAATTCAACCACAAATAAACAGCCTGAAATGTGTCAGTGTACTAAGTGATGCAGTCAATGTATAATTTGTATCAGAAAGACACACATTCAAAATATTTATTCACTGACAATTGACGTCTGATATTATCGGAAATATAACGCGGATTTCTTATGTATTGCTTTATCTAATTCTGAAATGTTACTCAACACTTAAGGGAATGGAAAGATTTCAAAAGTGATATGAATAAGCCTCAAACATTTTCACTAATAATTACTGTACTCGCTGTCATGACAAACGGATGAACTTAACTGTCTAATTTACATGTCATTATTATTTTCCATGGCACTACAAACAATATTTTTGGTGTTTGATAAAGAACTGTACTTAGAGGAAGATGACTGTAACATAGTGTTGGTATACTGTGTATGTCTCTGTATACCAGAGGTCCTCTAATACTGTTGGTGGCGGCCATAACCGAGCACGTCGCTGGCCACACAACCAAACATATTTAAACAAATAAAAACTATAATATTTTTGTATAAAGGTATAGTCATCCCGCTAACTTTCTTCTGTCAAGCAGTTAGGGTCGTTAAGCTTGAGTATTACAGTAACAGTTAAATATAAAGTTGATAGTGAACAGTCAACACGTCACCTCACTATCTGGCCAAATTATTGATCACTTTAAGTTAACAGAGAAACAGTAGAGGACAATACTCCAAATATTCCTTCCTAAAACAGTTGTGGATGATGAGCTGCATTATGAGCTGCATCATTATGAGCTGCATCATTATGAGCTGCATCATTATGAGCTGCATCATTATGAGCTGCATCATTATGAGCTGCATCATTATGAGCTGCACCATAGAGCTGCATCATTATGAGCTGCATCATTATGAGCTGCATCATTATGAGCTGCATCATTATGAGCTGGCATCATTATGAGCTGCATCATTATGAGCTGCATCATTATGAGCTGCATCATTATGAGCTGCATCATTATGAGCTGGCATCATTACGAGCTGCATCATTATGAGCTGCTTCATTATGAGCTGCATCATATGAGCTGCATCACTATGAGCTGCATAGTATGAGCTGCATCATTATGAGCTGCATCATATGAGCTGCATCACTATGAGCTGCATATTATGAGCTGCATCATTATGAGCTGCATCATATGAGCTGCATCATTATGAGCTGCATCATAGAGCTGCATCATATGAGCTGCATCATGTGAGCTGCATCATATGAGCTGGGTCATTATGAGCTGCATCATATGAGCTGCATCATTATGAGCTGCATTATAGAGCTGCATCATATGAGCTGCATCATATGAGCTGCATCAACCTATTTTTCACATAAACACTAAAATAAACTGGCCTTAGTAATGGTACACAGTGATTTACATCGTAATATTATACTGGAGATAAACCGTAAGTTTTGACGAGATGTTAACACGACCTTCAAACAGAGACGCGTCCATTTGGGGGGTTGTAGGGACCCACCTTCATATACTGTACATTTTACACCATTAAAAAATGAGATCAGTGGACAACTATCTGAAGCGTTGACCGCGGGGCTGCACACAGCTACACCGTCTCTTCTCCAAGTACACCAACAGATCTCTGTCTTGTTAGTATTAAGAGTTACATTTAAACCTAATTTAATCTGATCCACCCAAACCCACCTTAACCTATTCCACCCAAACCGAATCCATACTAATCTAACCAACCATAACCCAACCTAACCTAACCTAACCTAACTTAACATGTCCCACGCTTACCTAAACTAACCAATGCACCCAAACCTAACCTTACCTAATCTAACCTAACCTAACCTAATGCAACCTAGCATAAATTAACATGTCCCACGCTTACCTAATCTAACCTTCCATCCTAACCTAACCTAAGTTAACTTACGTCAAACCTGATGAAGTTTTCGATGTTTTTAAGCAGATTTGAAAAAGAAGATGGAGCAGTTTGTTAGCCAAGTTTACTGTATCAACAAAACATACGAAAAATCCTCTAACTACACACACAATTTATAGTGTATGATAATCTATTAGGCTTGTGTACACACTGGCGGAGCAACGATTTACTAATGGGGGCACTCGTCAGCTGAGAGGGGGCACTCGTCAGCTGAGAGGGGGCACTCGTCAGCGGGGAGGGGGTACTCGTCAGCGGGGAGAAGCACTCGTCAGTTAGGGAAGCACTCGTCAGTTGGGAGGAAGCACTAGTCAGCGGGGGGAAGCACTCGTAAGCGAGGGAAACACTCGTCAGCGGGGGAAACACTAGTCAGCGGGGGGAAAGTACTCGTCAGCGAGGGGAAGCACTCGTCAGCGGGGAGAAACACTTGTCAGCGGGGGGAAACACTCGTCAGCGGGGGGAAGCACTCGTCAGCTGGGAAGAAGCACGCGTCAGCTGGAGGAAGCACTCCTCAGCGGGGAGGAAGTACTCGTCAGCGGGGAGAAGCACTCGTCAACTCGGGAAGCACTAGTCAGCTGGGAGGAAGCACTAGACAGCGGGGGAAAGCACTAGTCAACGGGGGGAAGCACTCGTCAGAAGTGGGAAGCACTCGTCAGCGGAGGAAACACTCGTCAGCGGGGGAAGTACTCGTCAGCGGGGGAAACACTCGTCAGCGGTGGGAAACACTCGTCAGCGGGGGAAGCACTCGTCAGCGGGGGAAGCACTCGTCAGCGGGGGGCCACTCATCAGGTTTTCATCATTAGATCTTTATAGGTAACACTGGGTCTTTATCTCAGGTGTATTATATTGTTCCACCATGTTACCCAAAAGACAATATAGTTACATCAGTTTATACAAAATGTCCGACTTTTCACTGGTAAAGTTTTTAGTTATTTTTTAATAATTATACACAAAGTGAAGGAAGATCAATCACACCGACAACAATACAGAAAACAACAACAACAACAACAAGCTACACCTAAGACTCAACATACAGTACCATCGGTGTAGTAAATCAAGAATAAAGTTCATCTCCTCAAAATGAAAAGTTCTACAAAATTTAGTGGGTAAGTATGGCATGAAAGCGGCACTTATGCAACAAGAAGCAACAGGTCTGGTATTTACGTTAGAGACTGCAGCACCTCCAACATTTCTGCCACAAAAAACTCCTGGAAATGTTCCTCTGCATATTCCCGGACGCTGAGCCCCAAGTTAAAGTTGACTTGCTGGACGGCGGAGGACGTGTGTGTGTGTGTGTGTGTGTGTGTGCGTGTGTGTTTTCATACTTTCCCTTGGTTGACCGATGTTGTAATGGGCAGGATGTTCGCCTCAGAAGCGAGTGGTACCGGGTTCGATTCTTTACGCCTCTTGACCTCTGTCTACCCAGCAGAAGTTGGGAGCCTGGACGTTAATCGAACTGTGGGATAATGGTAAGTCAGTGCAGTTAGTAAGACGTCAGCTTTTTTGTTGGAGTATTACTGGACACTGGGTCACACAGCTCGTTAACTTAGGGTGTGGTTATTGTATTATCAACAGCTTCTAATTCACGCTTAGGTGGTCCTAGGGCCGGCCAGTCTCTAACACGAGCGGCCACCAATATCCACCTCGTCTTCACTCTGTTCCTCCACTCTACCATCCCCACGCAGTGAGTCATTCTCTCCCCGTCCACCCTCACAGCCCACTCCACCCTCACCACCCGCTCCATCCTCACGGCCCACTCCACCCTCACGGCCCACTCCACCCTCACGGCCCACTCCACCCTCACGGCCCACTCCACCCTCACGGCCCACTCCACCCTCACGGCCCACTCCAGCCTCACGGCCCACTCCACCCTCGCGGCCCGCTCCACCCTCACGGCCAACTCTTCCCTCACGGCCCACTCCGCCCTAACGGCCCACTCCACCCTCACGGCCACTCACCCTCACGGCCCACTCCACCCTCACGGCCAACTCCACCTCCGGCCACTCCACCCTCACGGCCCACTCCGCCCTTACGGCCCACTCCACCCTCACGGTCCACTCCACCCTCACGGCCCACTCCGCCCTTACGGCCCACTCCACCCTCACGGCCCACTCCACCCTCACGGCCCACTCCGACTGCTCCGTGTGAGAGCTTCCAACTCCACTTGTAGTTAAGATTCATTTGGAATATAAAACACTTTTATATCCTGCGAAAATTATAAACAAAATACTTGACATAAGAATATTTTTACCTCATGAGAAGCTTATGGCTCGCGCCCTTGAACTAAGAAGTGTTCATCTGAAAATATGGAAATGGAAATCGAATTAAAAATCAAATCAGTTACTGGTTGAATGTTAACGCCTTTACATTATATAATTAGGAATAAAATAATTTTCTAATCACCCTAAAGGATTCATTAACAGAGCACGTCTTGATGTTGTATATTTTGGGTAATACTTGTTAACACGTTGATGTATATATCGTGACGTTGATCCTCCCCTGTCTGCTGGGTTATGCCACTCAGGCCAACAAGCAACAGTGAGTCAGAACTAAAGTGATGGTGTAATGGTGAACGTTATGGTGTTGCCAGGTTTACTCCTCCACAATATATGATAACATAACTGATAAGGAAGAAGAAACATTTTGCCTTTCTTTCTGGGAGTAGTTAAAGTTCCCAAGAGCAACGACGTAAGACCAATGAGGTGTGACAGAGAGAGACAGGTGTTATCATCTATGAGAACAGAACTGACGGGAAATGTACACATGTAACATATGCCTTAATGAGTCATAAAATTGAAACAGTTCTTCTGCTTCATATTCAGTAAAGTTTAGTTGACTTTGTGCTGTTGTCATAAGCATTTTACTCATACGTCCTTTGTACCGGCGGCTGATATTTTAATTAACAATTCAGCATTTAAAGTGTCTGGTTACCGCAGCTCAGATTACAGGCATGTTATCCTCAAGCCACAGGGAAGCAGGTGTGGGTGTTGTGTGTGTGTGTGTGTGTGGTTACCAAAGTAAATTTTTATGAGGCACCCCATATTTAAATATATACAACTGCGTAGTGTTGTCAGGTCTCGCTGGAGCTTCATGCTGGAGGCGCCTCATTATTTCAATCTTAACTCTTTTTACCTTTTACTCTGTGTGTTTTATACCACACTCACCTGACACCTCGTACCTCACACCTCAAACCTCTCGCCTGACACCTTTCACCTGACACCTCGCACCCCATTACTTGCTTCATTGTAACATCAATAAACACAGTGAATGAGATTGACGAAAACATACAATCCTTCTTACCTCTGTTACCACCCAAACTAACTAATATACTCTCCATTATACCTTGACATAACGACATACTGTGCTCTGTCATACCAGTTTTTAATTACTCTCAGTTTTCAGTGGTACAGTCGCCTCTCCTCCTGAACCACGAACCCCGAGATTCAGCCTCGTGAATCCGAATCATTTATGGACAGAATAATGCATCAGTGTCGGGTTCATGAGTCTGAATCTCGGGGTTCGTGGTTCAGGAGGAAGGGCAACAAGCCTTTTGTGGGTGACTTTATCATATATATTTTCCAAATGAATTAATCAGCCCAAAAATTGGTCTTGAATACGACTAACTTCTTTTCCAATATTGTATGAACCTAAGCAGTAAACACTGGTGTATTATTCTGTCCATAAATGCTTCAGATTCACGAGTCTGAATCTCGGGGTTCGTGGTTCATCACCTGCAGCAACGACAATTATGAACAAATTACCTGATACCTAACACACCTAGCATGTACACCTAACATGTACACCTAACCTAACCTAACCTAACCTGACCTGACCTGACCTGACCTAACCTAACCTAACCTAACAGCTAACGCCTGCTGCTGTGGTGTGCTCTCTTTCCAGCCCTAAGCCTTAAGTTTTCAGTTCGTTTTCTTCTCCATTCATGTCATTCCATTTGTTGCATGAAAACCACGACCAGCTTAATCCTTTACTCCATTTTTGGATGGACGTCTGAGTCGGGATTATCTCTCCTGTTCAGTGTAAAGATGTTCAATGTCACACATCAAACAGAACTTTCCTGTACTGAGAACACACGAGCAACGATGAGCGACTCCTGGTAAGAGATCACAGAGCGCAAGGTGAAACTATGGGCAAGTTTCTTTACGCCATTTGCCTCTGTCTACCCAGCAGTAATTTGCGGATTGTGTTCCCAGGGTAATGGTTAGCCAAAGCAGTTGGCGTGTTGTCCGGTCTTTTCGAATTATTCCTTGACACAGGGTCATGCAACTCGTTAGCATAGGGTGTGGTTGTTGTGTTGGCGACAGCTTCTGCACCTTAAGCAAATTCACGCCTACTGTAGGTGGCCCTTGGGCCGGCCATCCTCGCTACACACGAGGGGCAACCATTATACAGACCGATATTGGTTTCAAGAAAAGCTTTAGTCGTCGTAAATCTGCTAGTATCAGCTGTCCCACCCAACGGTGACATTTCCTCGACACAACCTCCTGTTTATACTTGAGAAACAATGATAACGCAGTCCAAGACCAGAGGTTAATAATTTATACTGGAAGGTTGACACAAAATTTGTTAGGGAGAAGGAGGAAGACATCACAGAACCAGTGACCCAGGCTGTGAAGAAGTGACTTATGTCTGGTCCACCTGATTCAACACCTCACGAGAAAGAATCTAGACAACATCAAAGTGTTCCTCAGTCTATTAATTAACATTGAATATAAAAACATAAGTTTACAATGTCTAAGATAAAATGTTGACAAAGAAGAAGGATACACCAAACTTTAGAAAAGTCCAGTGTTTTAATTACCTACTGAGCAACACTCTTGCTTCATCACAAACTCTTGCGAAATTTACACAGAATGAATTATGCATACGTGGGTGCAAGAACAGGCAAGCAATCTAAGTCTACGAAACAAGATTTACATTATAGTAGAAACACTTTCCTTGTTGCTGAATATATGGTCAACACGAGAATGAAATATAAGAGAAGAAACTTGAATACAAATATGATACTTGAATTGTGGGGGGAAAATACATTAAAATATAAGCTAATTGTAAGGCGAGTGGAGTGGGGACATTACTCTAAAAACTAATCACGTAACTAAGTAGAAATTCCAAGTTATTTGGTCGATAATTATCAATACATAAGGTGAAGCACTTTAAAACAAGATCCAAACTCTTTCGGCACAAAAGGACGGTGTGTTAAACTCTTTGGAAACTTGGATATTAGTATTTAATTCATCATTGTCTTCAACACCAACACATTGACCTATAACACAAGGTCACTAAAGCTCTTCTTCCCATTGGACAATACAACAATACAGTTCATATAGTATCATTTAATCTCATGGCACCAGAACTGCAGCTCGTGTATCTCTCTACCCCGGCACCGGTCCACGTGTCAGGGTATAAAAACACCTCACTTTAATATTGCTTTCTTACTCGTTTCCTTTCATTTTGATTCTCTCATTCCTCTTATTCCTCGTCAGTTGCTCATATACACTGTTATAGTTCTGGTTTTCTTAAAAAAAATACGTCTTTACGCTTCCATTCTTCATAAATTGTTTGTAGTTTTGGTCATATCGTTTTCGACTTTGTATATTCTAACACCGTACTCATCTGCCAATCATCTATAATTATCACTTTAAATGTTATATTGACTCTTACACTTTATACTTTGCTCATTAATACAGCTGTTGAGTGGCCGTGTTTCACTCTGATACATCAAAGAAAGTTGGGCTGCCTTTCCCTCACACTCTTCCACGTCTGCAGGCTCAAATATTTACCTTGCATGACTTTCCTCACAGCTTCAGCAGGCTGTTGGTCTTTCATCATACTCTCAGATGTCTCCGAATCCATTCTCCCGTCGCTACGGATAAAGTTCCTCCCCGAAATCTTAAAATTCTGTAACTTTTCTTGATTGTGTTCATCAGCTAAACCTTATACTATGACACTTTTTGTGTACTTATCTCGCGCTCACAACTATGTACAGGTGCTTATTAAGTCTCTCTCTTACATTGTTTATAAAAGTTTCACACAGTACGCTTCTAATTTTGCCTCTTAGTCAATATAGTGATTTGCTTTTAACGTCACTCATTCCTTCAGGAACATTTTATCTCCTTCCTAATATACCAACTTTGTCATCTCGTAAAGCTGAATTGGTAAATATTTGTACCAAGAGGATATACCACATCCCGTATCTGTATCAGATCAGTCTCTTATTTTGTCATTTGTCGTGATACAACTCCTGTTTTCTCCCTCACAATCTCTCACTGTCTTAAAAAAACATTCTCCCATTATTATCTTTTTTCTCCTCTCACAGTCTCTTCCTCTCAGCTTTAAACGACACCTTTAGTAGGTCGATGATCCCAGCACAAATATCGTCATCAAGAGCCAGTTGTTTCTTGTTATAGTGTGCCAGTTGTTCCTTGTCATGACGTGCCAGCTCTTCCTTATGAAGTGACAGCTCTTCCTTGTTATAGTGTTTCTTGTCATGACGTGCCAGCTATTCTTTCTCTCTTATTTTCAATTATAGCCCCTTGTATAACCCTAAGAGTTCAGTAAGTTATTGCCTAATGTATAACGGAACGACAGGTTTATCCATCCTTGCTCCCCTGAATCCTGTCATGCCAACCTGTGAACGTCATCATCTCCCCTTCTTGGTATATCCCCAGCCACTTCTTCACACCTTACACTTATCATACTGTTAAAGGTGAGGTAGAACATCTTCCCTGTGTTGCTAACATTCAGTAACTTATCAACGTGTTCCAGCGAATATTATCTGGACTTACACTCAGAGGGCAAGATGAGAACTCGAGTATGCGTGTTCCAAGGTACTCGAGTAGGCGTGTTCCTAGATACTCGAGTATGTGTGTTCCTTGGTACTCGAGTAGGTGTGCTCCTAGGTACTTGAGTAGGCGTGTTCCAAGGTACTCGAGTAGGCGTGCTCCTAGATACTCGAGTATGTGTGTTCCTTGGTACTCGAGTAGGCGTGCTCCTATGAACTCGAGTATGCGTGTTCCAAGGTACTGGAGTAGGCGTGTTCCTAGATACTCGAGTATGTGTGTTCCTTGGTACTCGAGTAGCAATACAAGTTCAGCGTCATACACATACTATACCAAGTGTACTGAACCTCATAGTGTTTTATATATCAATGGGACTTCCGATATAAAATCTGCCAGCTTCCAATGTATAATAGCATCGACTGTCAGTGCTGAGGAAGGGAAAAACAACCTCAGGCTTTCAGGCAACTCAGATGGAGAGGTGGTAGTGGCTCTTTATGCTGTTTACGGGAAGAACTCCGGACAATCTTGGCAAACAGTGTCGGCTCTCACACCAGTCGTCTCCATATACTACACTGAAGAGTGAATGGCGATCATGTTGGGTAAATGATGATGAGGAAATAAGTGTTGTTCACAGTACTTTTTCTTTGTTGATGATGATAGTATGGTTGTTGTTGATGATGGTAGTATGGTTGGTGTTGATGATGGCAGAACGGTTGGTGTTGATGATGGTAGTATGGTTGTTGTTGATGATGATATAATGGTTGTTGTTGATGATGGTAGTATGGTTGGTGTTGATGATGGTAGAATGGTTGGTGTTGATGATGGTAGTATGGTTGTTGTTGATGATGGTATAATGGTTGTTGTTGATGATGGTAGTATGGTTGGTGTTGATGATGGTAGTATGGTTGTTGTTGATGATGGTAGTATGGTTGTTGTCGATGATGGTAGAATGGTTGGTGTTGATGATGGTAGTATGGTTGTTGTTGATGATGGTATAATGGTTGTTGTTGATGATGGTAAAATGGTTGGCGTCGATGATGGTAGTATGGTTGTTGTTGGTGATGGTAGTATGGTTGGTGTTGATGATGGTATAATGGTTGTTGTTGATGATGGTAGTATGGTTGTTGTCGATGATGGTATAATGGTTGTTGTTGATGATGGTAGTATGGTTGTTGTCGATGATGGTATAATGGTTGTTGTTGATGATGGTAGTATGGTTGTTGTTGTTGATGGTAGTATGCTTGGTGTTGATGATGGTAGTATGGTTGTTGTTGATGATGGTAGTATGGTTGTTGTTGATGATGGTTGTATGGTTGTTGTTGTTGATGGTAGTATGGTTGGTGTTGATGATGGTAGTATGGTTGTTGCTGATGATGGTAGTACGGTTGTTGTCGATGATGGTACAATGGTTGTTGTTGATGATGGTTGTATGGTTGTTGTCGATGATGGTATAATGGTTGTTGTTGATGGTGGTAGTATGGTTGGTGTTGATGATGGTAGAATGGTTGTTGTTGATGATGGTAGTATGGTTGTTGTCGATGATGGTAGTATGGTTGTTGTCGATGATGGTATAATGGTTGTTGTTGATGATGGTATTATGGTTGTTGTTGATGATGGTTGTATGGTTGTTGTTGTTGATGGTAGTATGGTTGTTGTTGATGATGGTAGTATGGTTGTTGTTGATGATGGTTGTATGGTTGTTGTCGATGATGGTATAATGGTTGTTGTTGATGATGGTAGTATGGTTGTTGTTGATGATGGTTGTATAGTTGTTGTCGATGATGGTATAATGGTTGTTGTTGATGGTGGTAGTATGGTTGGTGTTGATGATGGTATAATGGTTGTTGTTGATGATGGAAGTATGGTTGTTATCGATGATGGTATAATGGTTGTTGTTGATGATGGTAGTATGGTTGTTGTCGATGATGGTATAATGGTTGTTGTTGATGATGGTGGTATGGTTGTTGTTGTTGATGGTGGTATGCTTGGTGTTGATGATGGTAGTATGGTTGTTGTTGATGATGGTAGTATGGTTGTTGTTGATGATGGTTGTATGGTTGTTGTTGTTGATGGTAGTATGGTTGGTGTTGATGATGGTAGTATGGTTGTTGTTGATGATGGTAGTATGGTTGTTGTCGATGATGGTATAATGGTTGTTGTTGATGATGGTTGTATGGTTGTTGTCGATGATGGTATAATGGTTGTTGTTGATGGTGGTAGTATGGTTGGTGTTGATGATGGTAGAATGGTTGTTGTTGATGATGGTAGTATGGTTGTTGTTGATGATGGTAGTATGGTCTTTGTTGATGATGGTAGTATGGTTGTTGTTGATGATGGTAGTATAGTTGTTGATGATGGTTGGTGTTGATCATTGTATTATGGTAGGTACTGGTAGTGACTAGAGCATTGGTTGGGCTGCATGTGTAAGCTCACAGGAAGTTATATAATGTGTCATGTAAGATAAGATTGGTCATGAAAGATTTTGGTGTTTCATATTTACTTTCATACTAAATAAATGTAATAACATGTGGTATTGATCATTTAACTTAAGGGATCAGAGCGAGGGATCAGAGGTCGTCGGTGGTCAAGGAGTGATAAAGGTTTTTATGAATCACGGCTGTAGAGTAAAACCTTTCGGCAAACAAGGAGGAATTTACAGCTGGGTAGAATGACAGTGACTTCATCTCTCTCTTACGCAAGCAATCACGCAAGCACTCACGCAAGCACTCACGCACGCACGCAGGAAAAACAGTAATCTCTTCACTTCCGGTCAACGAATAGTAAAAGCACAACAATTCAAAGCGTTATAACAAATAATAATGATAACTACAACACTACATAATTATAACACAGTCCACGCAGCCGCAAGAGTGTGATGTACCGTGTATCTGTCTTGGGTGTCTGGGGTCATGGGGTACAATGTAAGTCAGGTTGAAGCAATAATAACACTACTACTACTAATAATAATATAAGCTATAATGTCTACCGTCATTTAACATTTTTACACAAACTCTCTGACGTAAAGTTGAGTTCGGAATAAGTGAGAGAGAACCAGGATTGGCTCTTAAGGTAAAATAAAGTGTAATAACTTTTCCCTGAGAGGACGGAGTCAGGCAGCCGTAATGCACTTTATGGACTAAAAAATAATTTCATATGACGAGGCTCGTAATGAACGAAGAATATTTAATCATTTACGTGGAGCGGAAGTTGGGTTAACTTGAAGTATTTGTGCTTGTGGTGCAGTAGAGAAATGCTGGGAGGGTCAGAGGCGGTACGCTGAGGAAGCTTTTGTTTGTAGACTGTTGCCATCGTTGGTGTTTATGCTGACGATGTTGACACGGGTGCTACTGCTGCTGAGAATGTTGACACGGTTGCTACTGCAGCTGAGAATGTTGACATGGGTGCTACTGCTGCTGAAAATGTTGACACGGTTGCTACGGAGGCTGAGAAGGTTGACACGGGTGCTACTGCTGCTGAGAATGTTGACACGGGTGCTACTGCTGCTGAGAATGTTGACACGGATGCTACTGCTGCTGAGAATGTTGACACGGTTGCTACTGCTGCTGAGAATGTTGACATGGGTGCTACTGCTGCTGAGAATGTTGACACGGTTGCTATTGCTGCTGAGAATGTTGACACGGTTGCTACTGCTGCTGAGAATATTAACACGGCTGCTACTGGTGCTGAGAATGTTGACACGGCTGCTACTTGAGCTGAAAATGTTGACACGGCTGCTACTGGTGCTGAGAATGTTCACACGGCTGCTACTGGTGCTGAGAATGTGACATAGCTGCTTCTGGTGCTGAGAATGTTGATACGGCTGCTACAATATCATGTAAAGTCGATTATATACAATATTTCCTGTTTTAATCTACGTTTGACATCTATTTGTTTATATATGACAACAGACCATATATGAGTATAAGAAAATAATCACCAAGAATTATTTAGTGATATATCAGAAGCAAATTTTTCCCTTTAGCGCAGTTCCTCGTCGGAACTTGTACGTGAAATTTCTCTTGCGGGTAAAGTTTGTGAGAAAGTTGTCAAGTTGGTGTTGGTACCGTGCAGAGTTGTTACATGAAACCCTGCTAGGTGACACGCCTGATCCGCTTACACTTTCTGACTGAGAGGTGTTAACTATTCATCTCCTCGTCGGTAGTGCAGAAGGTCAAATTTATAAAATCCGATACTGTACTTTGATAATTTAGGTGTAGGGATGTTGATGATAAGGTGGGGATCATTTAGTAAAAGTGTTGTTAGAATTTGCCAGAGGTACGTTGTATGGCAGGAAAATGGTGTGTGAACCAATAACAAATTGCTTCGTCGGCGAAAGACTTGATGTATGTATAAAACATTAGCTTGTTGTCCTTGCACCATATATTAGTTACCAGACCAGTACCTTCAGCCTTTGTGAGCAGCACAGTGTTGGTCCCATCATTTGTTCATTGGAATTCCAGATGAACTTAAAGCAAATGTGTGCCTTCTTCTAAGAATAGCTGATCGGTTTTAACTTTCAATGTTTATCCAGGTTAAGCAGCACATGCCCGAGATATTCATAAGACGCAAACTCTTTTTTAAGGCCAAGTTCTCCCGGGGTGCTCTCAGGAGGGGGCTTACCACTACTCAGGGAGGATGAACCTGATGATACCTGCACAGGGGGATTACACGGGAGTTATTCTTACCCAAATCTTTCAGCATCGAACAAAAGATAAAGCAATGTTTCATAACGCTTGAAAATCAGCTTTTACGAACTACAGTAACAGTGTGTCTTGCCTGGACTCGCGTTCATTCACCTTCTTACTGAGTTAACTGTAAACATTTTCGTTCTGTGATCCATCATAATACACGGAAGCTGGAGCAGCCTGTGATACTGTACTCCTCTGATGGATGTACTTAGTAATGCCGGTCATCCACTCAAGCACTATAGTCAGTGATCTTTGGTCAGGATTCTATTATCCCTTCATGTCTTATACCAGGCGGCTCAGTCTTATCAAGACCAAGACGGAAAACTGTCCTTCCTTTAGAGGCAAGAGAACACAAGATCATAATAACTTCTCACTCCAGGATATGGAGAGAATAAGTGTCTGCCGTGAGTGCCTTCCCTCACCAGCACACACACAAACATAAAGAAAATGTTTAACTCCTTTAGCTCTGATGTAGTCAATTCTGTATTTCACAAATTCAAAGGCGCTAAAACAAGGAATAAGCTCCACCTGGCACAACAGACGCCTTGGTGGTCAATATCGGCAGCTGTGAGGTAAAGTGGAAGAAAGTTGCTGCAACAGACAGGTGCAGGAGAGTGACGGAACACTGTATCGGTTAACACCCGCCTCGTCTGATCCGGATATTTTCATTATTGTGAATATGTTAATTTTCCGACACCACCAGACGGCGCCAACCTCTGCTCTTGTTATCGACACGTACTTTTATAAAACTAATATAAATAATCGCAATCTAACCCCAGAAAAATATGGTGCTATCGATAAGTTTAATGGTCGAGGTGGTGTACACTGCCAGGGGACACAACGATCACAGTAAGTTTAGTGAAATGTTTGAGACTTTCTTCAGAAAACCAGTTAAAAGTTCATGATGTGTCGGTCACTGAGGCGGTGTATAAAAAGATCAGAGGTGCAGCCCTGTTACCAGGGGAAATATTCTTTATCCAACTTTACCGGAGTTTAGCTCAGAACTAATGTTGGAGATTACTAGTTGTTGAGGCCATGATTGTGTACATATATATATATATATATATATATATATATATATATATATATATATATATATATATATATATATATATATATATGACAAATGTAATTAATCACAACAATGAGTGTATTACTATGAAAACCTTCACCCTCTCTCCCCATACACAAAAGAACCGAACACGAAAACATTGTAATAACAATTATTAAAATTCATACATATAACATACAGAGCAGCAACTCAGAACCTTATACCAAAGATAAACAAGTACAGTACGCTACCCAGTACAGGAAGCTGGGCCACGAGTATTGCTTTACCCCAATAGTATCAGAGACTGTGGGAGCCTGAGGCACCGAGATCCTGAAGTTCCTGAATGAGTTGGGATCTAGACTAACTGAAACTATCAAAGTGAAATTTTATTACACAAAACATAAAAAAAAAATTGAAAGGTGCTAAGTTCCTCTGGGTCAAAACAGTCATGGAAAGTGTTAATAAATGTTGGTAGTATTCCCTCACTGGACCGCTATATTACGGTTCAGGAACAGCTTGCTGATCGTCGTTGGATTCCCTGCCACATCAGTGAGCCTGGAACCCATTTCTACCCCAGTGACAAACAGCTTCTGATCCTCTTGGTTTATGATGGTTTAAATATTCAAATACTTTGTCGTTGGTAATAAAAATTGCCTCTTTATGATCTGCCTCACTACCAAGGTTTGTTACAGTGATAATGAGATGACGTGAGACAAGGTTCAAGTACGTGTGTAATCCCACACTAATTGTCTAGACTAATGAGTCAAGGTTCTCTTAGAGCGGTCACTGGGCTGTAGCGAGGTATTTCTTGATGTTATTGACCTCGTCCTGTCGTGCCCACCACCTGACTGAGGTTTCTGCTGATGAGAATGTGAATATTGACTGGTTACCTGGAGGCTCTCTGCAGGTAAACTTGTGTTCAGTATAAACAAAAGCAGCGAGGCGAGGAATTGAGCTAATACACGTGGACTTGGGTTGAAGCGGGTGTATATTTTCCTGTGTGTGTGGTGGGGGGGGGGGGGGGGGGAACAGAGGGTGGCGGGGTGTGTTGGGTGCAGGACACAGAGGGTGGCGGGGAGTGCTGGCTGGAGGACACAGGAGGTGGCGGGGTGTGCTGGGTGGGAGACACACAGGGTGGCGGCTCACATACTGACTCTAAATGTAACATTTACTCTTCAGTTAACCATTTCCACATTGTTGCCTTTGGTAGAGATCTGGAAGATTTTGTATTTTTCTCTCTTTTTTCTTTCTCTCTTTTCCGTCTCGACAGCCGAAAAATAAACCGGGAGGAGAGACCAACTTAGCAGAGACCATCACCAAGTGTTTTATATTTCAGACAGAACATTTTCCAAGCAGACGGCAGCATACAAACATCTCCAAACACAGAGTCGCGTGTTTTTCTTGCTTTAGAAAAGATTTTGTGTTTGTGTCGGGAAAGGTCTGGATGTAGGAGGAAGGATCAACAACTATTTTTTTAAGAGTGAGATAAAACTGTATTACCATGAGCTTTGTTATTATATTTGTGTAAATTATGGTAGTAAAATATTTATATTTTTGGTATCTTCCTTATCCATAAACAGTAAATGTAATTGATAGAAAATTTAGACCTAAATTAGTTTTGTATAATATCATAATATGTGAAATTATATAATAAGATTAATTTATTCAAACAAAACATTTATATAATAAATACATTGAAATAATTATAGTGTTTATAATGGAAAATGTGTCGAGTAAACACAACATAAACACCAGCATATGTTACCTGATGTTCGTGTGTTAATTATCGTATTTCACTTCACTTTAGACAGACGTGGAGTACATCAAGGCTATAAGACAGAGCTTCACAGAGCCATCTGACGGGAACAAGGTCATGGTGGCGGTGCGGTCACTACCTACTGTACAACATACAGTTCACAGTCGGTACACACACATCTATAACTTATGTGTTACAAAATGAATGTTAACATTATTACTGTGGTTAAGGTAGAAGGCAGCTACCAAACAGGGAGGTACTACCGCCTGTCAAGATATTGGAAGCACAAGGTAATGTCTAATGGTAGACCCTGCTGTCATATTTCACCACAAAAACTATGACCAAGTCCCAGGCTGCTGATTTAACTTTCTGCCTCATTTACACACAATTGCAGGGTCTCAATTGTTTATCTTGCGATTGACAACACAACATACATACAGTATATTGTTTCTCACTTTTGATCGATTTTTTTTCATTTTTTTCATCATCATCATCATCATTATCAATTATTATTAATTATTAATTATTATTATTATTATTATTATTATTATTATTATTATTATTACGTTTTCGCCCCCCCCCCCCCCCCCAAGCTCCGATGTGGGTCAGTGACCTGTGCCCAGGTGGGCTAATCCCATAAATAACGGAGAAATAATGGTGGTGGTTGGTAATAGTGTTGTCAGTAGAGAATAATTAACAAAACATACAAGTGTTTCGTCCAGGTTCTGCTACAGATCATAACCACAGGTTATATTACTGTTCACTCCGTGTTAACATGTAAGAGCGTGTCCGTCTACTCATTAAATTTTCAGTGTCATTAATCTTAAGTTCTCAGTTCACACCTCCAGTCATAACCCAACAGTGTATTAAACTTTTATATCAAGTGTGCACTCCTCCCTCCCCGCCCGTCCAGGTGACCTCCCCGCTCGGTACAGGTGACCTCCCCGCCCGTCATGGTGACCTCCCCGCCCGCTCAAGTGACCTCCCCCCCCCCCGCCCAGGTGACCTCCCCGCCGGTTCCAAGTAACCATCCCCCCGCTCCAGGTAACCCTCCCTATTCCAGGTAACCACCACCCCGTTCCACGTGACCCTCACCCCGTTTCAGGTAACCCTCCCCCTTCCAGGTAACCCTCCACCCTCCATGTAACCCTCCCCCTCCAGGTAACCCTCCCCCCTCCAGGTAACCCTCCCCCTCCAGGTAACCCTCCCCCTCCAGGTAACCCTCCCCCTCCAGGTAACCCTCCCCCTCCAGGTAACCCTCCCCCTCCAGGTAACCCTCCCCCTCCAGGTAACCCTCCCCCTCCAGGTAACCCTCCCCCCTCCAAGTAACCCTCCCCCCTCCAGTAACCCTCCTCGGCTGCAGGTAACCCTCCCCCTCCAGGTAACCCTCCCCCTCCAGGTAACCCTCCCACCCTCCATTTAATCCCACTTCCAGGTAACCCGATCCAGGTAACCCTCCCCCATCCAGGTAACCCTCCCCCTTCAGGTAACCCTCCCCCCCAGGTAACCCTCCCCCGTTCAGGTAACCCTCCCCCTCCAGGTAACCCTTCCATCCAGGTAACTCTCCCCCTCCATGTAATTCCCCTTCCAGGTAACCCTCCCCTTCCAGGTAACCCCCCCCCCCTTCCAGGTAATCCTCCCTCCCGGGGAACCCTCTCCTCTCCAGGTAACCCTCCCCCTTCCAGGTAACCCTCCCGGCCACATCTGCCCGACTATACATCTCTACATTATTCATGGTGAGTAAAACCTCTTTACTGTTCAGGATAATTAACTAACAAATAGTCCAGTACAACAATAATTAATTTCCTCTTTCGCTTTGTCCGTTTATCGTCTGAAATATATCATCGTGTTATTTTAATGACCACTAACACACACTTATTATTTATCCCCAAACTGAAACTTTCTCTTCATCAATTAAAACAAATATATATGAAATGATAATTATTGTTTCGTTTGTTTCAACTCTTTTTAGAAATTAAATTTCGTCCAACCCCAAATTGTATTAAATAATTTCTTTCCTTACAGCAGCCCTTTGACTGTTATATGTGATCCACCAATAATTACCGGGTGATTAAACATATAATTAACAGTTGATTTTACATATAATTAACAATTAATTTTACAAATAATTTTTCTTCGCTGTTAACAAAGACACTTTATGGGAACAAAAACTAAGGTTGTCATCTATAACAAGTAAGAAAAACCTTCAATATAATTATATTCCAAAAGGCCGACGACATAAACCTTTAACTATCCATGAATGTTAATGAAATAACTTCTCCTTTTGGGGGATATTAACATGTTAACTAAAGCTTAAGGTAAACGAAAGATGTTTGACAAATTTTACACGTACAACATTTTCAGAATTAGAACATGAGAGTTTTAAACAACATAATTTTGAAGCAACAAATACAGTATGTGAACAAAAATTATATAACTACATGTAAATAAAACGACAAATTAACTTTATAATAATGTTAACGATGATGATGATAATAGTAATCAAGTTAATCATCATTAAAGGTAAAAACAAAAACCCAGGTCGAGATAATTAACAGCGAGTAATTACACAGGAGATGTGTCTCTACTTAATTTACCCGCATGACTACACTTTGATGACTGACACTTTTGTACGAGCTAACTCCCCCAAGCTGACCTATAATATAATTCATGCTGAAGTAAACCTGATATAATTCTTAGCAAAATTATAATTATTCCTCTATCTCTCTTAGACGTTAAACAAATGGTAAAATTATATACTTCGGGAGATTTTTCTTCTTCAGCTAACTGTTATAAATTATCAACTTAGAGAAATGATATTGGATAATATATAATATTCCATCATACCATAACAACATTCATATACAATACTTGATTAATGAAGCATTTATCATTGCCTTAAGATTATATTTGCCTTTAGTAAGTTTCTTGGATAATATAATTCATTTGGAGTAAAGAATTATAGGGATTTTGGATTTAATAGCTGTTGACTTGTTGCTGGAATGCCTCTTGGCCATGAGCTATAAGAGCAGTGTCATCTACATACCGGCTTTTATTCCTTCATCACTGCTTACTGCAAACTTCCAAATATTTTTATTATTTTCGTGATAAAATAAAACTCACTTAAGACCATCCTGACAAAATATTACTTTCTTAACTATTATTATTATTATTATTATTATTATTACTATTATTATTACTACTATTATTATTATTATTATTATTATTATTACTATTATTATTATTACTATTATTATTATTACTATTATTATTATTACTATTATTATTATTACTATTATTATTATTACTATTATTATTATTACTATTACTATTATTATTATTATTATTATTATTATTATTATTATTATTATTATTATTACTATTATTATTATTACTATTATTATTATTACTTAAATTTCGTGACCACGTGTTCAGGTAGACTCTCACAGGCGATACCTACACGACCTTTCTGAACTCAAAACTATAGTATTTCACGTCAAGCTCTCAGTTAAAACCTTTTAAACCTTTTCAGAACAAAAAATCCTGATAATATGGTGGGCCCAGGTGAGTAATGTGTACACTAACTTATGAAAGGGAGAAGTTTTATCATTGGAAATACTCAGATTGCTCCCGACTTTCAATATATATTAATACATAAAACTAAAAAGACTTTAGTTCAATGTTACACAAATTATTCTTTTATTGTGGAAATTTTTATATTCGAAATCTTACCTAAAAATTAGTATATGTTTGAACGGCTTTTTAGAGGAGAAGTCACATAATTATTAAAATGAAACCATTCCCCAGGGCCGTCTGCTACTTCCCACACACTCCCCTCCAGGTGGCGGCTCGGGGCTCCATAAAAGGGATAATAACTTCCTTTACGTTAACTAGACTCCCAGGTAACCCAGGGGACTAGTGTAGGCGCCCCACTCTTCTCATATGCTGGATATTAATAGCTTGCACCATTCATACAGGGATTCTTATTCCCCGCACGTCGCCAGCGAGCTAAGTGCTGGAGTTCCGAGAAAAATTAAAGCAGAGGAAAGAGGAGGAAAAATGTTCCTTTGTTACTGTGGCCAACTTATCCTGATATAAAATAATGATACATCACCTGTTTTTGTAAAGTCTTTACCTATAGGCAGTGTCTAAGTGTCTACGAGAAGATATTAAGAGTATTATTGAGGTGGGAGTGAGGAAGGTGTGGGCTGAACGAGACGCACGGGAGGCGCCCGGCTGGAAATAATAGTAGAGAGCTTCCTTTTATGATTCTCGTCACACATTTCTGCCTCCTAACGTAATGCAACATCCAGAATGCTGTATTTACTCAACACCTTAACTTTTTGTTACGAATTCAAAGGAGTTTGTGAGAAGAATGTTTGGTTATTTTCATTTTATTTTCTATAGGATGATTTTACAAGATTAGTCAGCAAAGTTGGGTTAAATCTGTGACCTTGACTTTTGGCTTTAGTTTTCAAATAAACTACTACCAACTACCAACTACGAAATAATTTTTCGATATTTTTCACAAAAATTAAAGAAAAATGGAATAAAATATTTCATTAGCCCTTCCACCCTTCGACCTCTGATGGAACTGTGTGACTGGGGAAGCGCTCAACGGGTTCTAGGATATACAACTTCCTTTGTGCCCGCTCGAGTAATTCAATTACAGGGACGCGGTGGAGTGTAATGATTTTCAACAGAGATGAGAGAGGCCCACCACCACAGCTGCTTTTGGATGTTGTTGTATATTCACACAAACACAACATCTAGATATTTATTAACCAAGGAGGAACTTTCTCTGAAATAATGAGTGTATTAAATAATATTGGATGGGGTCTTCGGTCTAGAGGTAATTTATTTTCTTTGTTCCGACTGTTTCCTGCCGATGGGAAGTGTTTGCCAGCTGAGTTATGAAGGAAGTGAAGAGTGAAGTTGAGGGAATGGCGTCACCACTTCACTCAGGGTTGGGAGAAGTGGAGGGAAAGGCTGAGAAATGGCGTTATTCAATTTGTTTTTGAACTGGGTGGAAAAAGACGTCAGACGCGACCCCACAAAGTTGATGAAAAGATTTCTTCCGGTAGTGTGGCGCGCCTTCGCTCCCACACACACGGCTTATTGGAGTCAATAAATCAAACTTTCTCTCAGTCTTCACTTGACTGTCCAAGAATTTTTGACAGACTGGTGACTTAATTTACCTGTAATATATGTACAGAATAACAGAATAAAACAGCCTTATATCAACACTGTCAGCATTATGACTGACTATGACTGTAATTGTTCCCGCTAATAAAGTAGCGGCTAGTAGTGAACTAAGTTAAATAAATGAGCGATAAATGCTACTAGCCTTTGGTTGAATAAATTAAAGGAATTATTTGATGTGTCATATTAAATTCAGTAACTTGACAATGAATTAAGAAATATGTGGGAAGAGTTTAAGTAAATCTGAAGAAAATCAACGATGTTTGTATAAGGAAATTTTGAGAGAATGAAGCGAGACAATAAGGAGTGAGTGACTGGGTGAAAGATACGACAACAGACTGAGGCAAAAGTTGACGGGATGGTGAGAGTAGTAACTAAGGCTGAAGTAACAGTGTTATTGATGGTGATGGCTGTAAGGGAAGTGCCGCTTATTACACATTTTAACAAAATACTTCAGTATATGTTCACGTATATACTTAAAACTAGGGGAAAACTCAGTAACCAAATTAGAGGCAAGACTGACGCTACTTCAGCATCAGTTTGTGGTTATCTTGTTGTGTAAACTGTTCCTTCAGTTATGTGTATTGACGCCGCCCCAGGTGAAGGCCCTCGACGCTACCCCAGGTGAAGGCCCTCCACGCCACCCTAGGTGAAGGCCCTCCACGCCACCCCAGGTGAAGGCCCTCCACGCTACCCCAGGTGAAGGCCCTCCACGCTACCCCAGGTGAAGGCCCTCCACGCCACCCCGGGTGAAGGACCTCCACGCTACCCCGGGTGAAGGCCCTCCACGCCACCCTAGGTGAAGGCTCTCCACGCCACCCCAGGTGAAGGCCCTCCACGCTACCCCAGGTGAAGGCCCTCCACGCCACCCCAGGTGAAGGCCCTCCACGCCACCCCAGGTGAAGGCCCTCCACGCCACCCCAGGTGAAGGCCCTCCACGCCACCCCAGGTGAAGGCCCTCCACGCTACCCCAGGTGAAGGCCCTCCACGCTACCCCAGGTGAAGGCCCTCCACGCTACCCCAGGTGAAGGCCCTCCACGCCATCCCAGGTGAAGGCCCTCCACGCTACCCCAGGTGAAGGCCCTCCACGCCACCCCAGGTGAAGGCCCTCCACGCTACCCCAGGTGAAGGCCCTCCACGCTACCCCAGGTGAAGCCCCTCCACGCTACCCCAGGTGAAGGCCCTCCACGCTACCCCAGGCGAAGCCCCTCTATGCGACCCCAGGTGAAACCCCTCCACGCTACCCCAGGTGAAGGCCCTCCACGCTACCCCAGGTGAAGGCCCTCCACGCCACCCCAGGTGAAGCCCCTCCACGTGACCACAGGTGAAGGCCCTCCACCTGGGGTATAAAACTTCTCATTAATTTATAATTAATATGAAACGATCATCTCCTAACTCCCTCACTACGGGGACACCACTTTTAATATTTGGTTAACGTTAGACGATTTTCTTTAGCCCAGAGGGAACCCCGTACACAAGGGGTTAAAGAGCGATGGTCCGGTATATGACTTAAATTTAAAAGTTGACGAACAGATAAGAGGAAACTGGGGAAAGGAAAACTTTCTTCAGAAACAATCCACAAGATCCAAGCAGCGTCAGGTATCTTACCTTCTATTGACGCTTTGACCTGCCCGTGAAATCTACACTTTGGGACTATCAGTCACACCAGAGACAAAATCCATCAGACAGGCAGCTACTTTTTTTTACTCATCAGTGTCCAGGAGGAGGGAAGTGTTTACTCTAAGAGGTTCCCTATGTCGTTGTTATGTTCCTTTACTATTAAAACATTCGACAAAAAACAAAGTTGTAAGATTGATAATTGTCTCCCCTCTAGAGCTTGTTCGTCTCTGGAAATATTACCAGAATAAAGACCCTGGAGGCGGGTCATTCCGCTCCTAAATGTAAAAGTTTCAACCTTCATAAACTTCTCGTCCCTTTCGAGGGTTTCAAAAAGAGAGAGAAAGGTTTTAGGAGTAAGTGGCATCCCTTACACTACACTTTCTTTAGTTCTTCTACAAGATCAGCGACAAATGTCCTATAAAATAAACATATGATTTAACCTCAAAGAAACATAAGGACGTCACTTTGGCTGTTCACTGAATATTCATCATAAAAAGTATAATCTTATAGATACCTTAGACCTCCCTGAATAAAGCTAAATGTAATGTAAACCACAACAAACTCAAGGACAGAGTTTTCATGTTTTTTCTCCCTGAACAACAACAATCCAACTTCCGTGTATATGAACAGGTCAGGTTCAAGATGTTTTCTTACAATCAAAAGTATTTTTATTGCCATTACTTTACAGAGTTACATCGTGACTTCCCACCCCCTAAAAATACAACGTTTATCGCAGATTATAATATATTATACATATATATCCTGTCATATGCATTAACGATGAGTTTAATAACCATCCGGTGATGCACTGGATGATGGATGATGAACAGCTGAACACTGAACAACCACTCATGAATATGTTGGAGCTACAACCGACCACAACATTTATAACAGCAATATGTCGACCAGATTTTATCACTAGTCGCGCCGTTTAGTTGATAAGAGAGGTGAAATTATTTACTAGCGGCCGGTAAATATAATAGACATATTGCCTAACAGTTCTGGTAAATTATTTCGTGTGTCAAACTCAGACACAACAAGCAATGGTTCTAAACGCACGCATGCGGACACACGCGGACACACGCACTCACACGAGCTCGCACACACACACACACACACACACACACACACACGCACAACCTCATCTGCAAGTTTAGGGAGGAGGTTTTGCATCATCCTCGACACCGTCGTCTGCTCCCGCTCGAGATCCCTCGTCCGCGAATTGTTGTCGTCACCACAACCGTGACCAGCCCATACGACCACGTGCTGACTGCTATAAAAACAGACCAATACATAACATAAGAACATAAGAAAGTGGGATACTGCAGGAGGCCGACTGGCCCATACAGGGCAGATCCCTTTCACACCCATCCCAGCACTTCCATGTGCCTATCCAACTTTGTCTTGAAGCTCCCTAGCGTCCCCGATCCTACTATAGCACTCGGTAGCCTATTCCACATATCCACAACTCTATTACCAAACCAGTGCTTGCCTATATCCTTTCTGAATCGGAATTTATCTAATTTAAAGCCATTTGTTCTAGTTATTTCGTTATTACTGAGCTTCAGAACATCTTCCATTTTACCCTTGTTAATCCCACTCACCCACTTGTACACCTCTATCATATCTCCCCTAACTCTACGCCTCTCTAATGAATGCAAGCCTAAGCTTTTCAGTCTTTCTTCATATGTAAGGTTTCTAATATTATGGATCATTTTTGTCATTCTTCTTTGTACTCTCTCCAAAGAATCTATGTCCATTCTATAATAAGGACACCAGAACTGAACCGCATAATCCATGTGTGGCCTCACTAATGCTAGGTAAAGTTTCAAGATAACGTCAGCAGTTCTGTTACTCACAGACCTAGATATGAACCCAAGAATCCTGTTTGCCTTGTTGCGAACGCTAATACATTGTTTTCTAGGTTTCAAGTCGTTGCTAACAAATACACCTAGATCTTTTTCACAAACTGAGTTTTCTATTTCCGTGTTACCTAGTTTATACTTAACGTTTGTATTCGTCTTCCCTATCTGCAGTACCTTGCATTTATCAGTATTAAAATTCATTTGCCAGTCTACTGACCACTCATGTAAGGTATCTAGATCTCTTTGAAGGTGTTCAAAGTCACTGTCTGAATTTATCACTCTCCCCATTTTGGTATCATCTGCAAATTTACTAATCCTACTAGTTATGTCTAAATCAAGATCATTAATGAATATAACAAACAGCAGAGGGCCCAATACAGATCCCTGGGGAACTCCGCTTTTGACCGCACCCCAGTCTGACTTTAATCCATTTATGCTGACTCTTTGTTTCCTACCAGTTAACCATGACCTAATCCATTTTAATAATGATCCACCTATTCCATGTGCTTCTACCTTCCTCATCAATCTCTCATGAGGGACTCTATCGAATGCTTTACTGAAATCTAAATAAATTATATCATATGACTTATCATTATCTACCGCTTCATATACTTCTGAGAAAAAGCTAAGCAAATTTGTGAGACAAGAACGTCCCTGGGTGAACCCGTGCTGAGAAGAATGAATTAAGTTGAATGTTTCAAGGTGGCTTCTGATTCTTGTAGCAATAATTGACTCTAGCAACTTGCCTATGATTGACGTGAGACTAATGGGACGGTAATTTGATGCAATTGATTTATCACCCTTTTTGAAAATCGGAACTACATTTGCAAGTTTCCAAGCTTCTGGCACTAGGCCCGATTCTAATGACTTATTAAATAAAACTGCTAATGGATTACTCAACTCATCTCTACATTCTTTTAATATTCTAGCATATACCTCGTCTGGACCAGGCGATTTATGAGGCTTCAGTTTGTTAATTACTTTAAGCACATCGTTACTAGTAATATTGATATTCATCAACATATTTTCTATACTGTCGTTATATACCTTATGAACTTCTGGAAACTGTGCTAGGTTTTCATTTGTGAATACGGAGCGAAAATGACTGTTTAACGTACTACACATTTCTAACTCATCATCAGTCATTTCTCCTGTCGTAGTTTTAAGGGGACCTATTGTATCTCTAACCTTTGATTTATACAGTTGATAAAAAGCTTTGGGGTTATTTTTCGATTCGTTTGCTATCTTGATTTCATAATTTCTCTTTGCTTTCCTAATTTCTGTTTTTACCTGTCTTGTTAGGTTCTGATAGTAACCAAGTAAGTGATTTTCGCCTTTCTTAACTTTTCTATATACTCCTTTCTTTTTCCCTAGAAGATCTAAGAGTCTATTATTCATCCATTTTGGTTGGTTCCGTATCGATCTGAATTTTCTTTTAGGGATGTGTTTATTTTGAGCATTATTGATTGTCGCAATAAATTGTTCATAAGTAGCTGCTAAATTAAATTCTGGGTTATCCCGTCCTAAGTTGGCAGTTTCCGGAGGTGTGGGAGGGATTAATCTTTTGACCATAGGGTCATCCCTTAGGTCTCTCCTTAAGCTACCGTAATTAGCCTTCCTAAAATCCGGGATCAAGGCCGAATTTTCCTTCTTCCTGCCATCCCATATTATGTTAAAATATATGGCTTTATGATCACTGTTTCCTAGTTCGTCTCCAATCCCAACATCTTTTACTAGATTTTCATTATTACTGAGAACTAAATCGAGGATATTATTTCCTCTAGTGGGCGAGTTTATGAATTGATATAAAAAACTATCTTGTACTGCTTCTAGAAAATCTTCAGATTCATTATCGCTAAGTTGATTTTTCCAATCTATGCCTGAAAAGTTGAAATCGCCTAGAATACATACATTGTTTCTATCAGATGCCTTCTTTATTTCCTCCCATAGCAATTTACCATCGTTCCTACTCAAATTAGGTGGTCTATATATAACACCAATGACTACGGATTCACTGCCCTCACCAACCTCTACCCAAATACTTTCATTGTCGCTATTTGTTTTAATGTTTGATTTATTGCAGCTTTTTAATGACACCCTGATATACACTGCTACACCGCCACCTCTCCTTCCTACTCTGTCAAATTTAAATAGGTTATATCCTGGAATATGAAATTCTGCTAAAAAATGTTTGCTGTTTGAATTTATCCATGTTTCCGTTATTGCAATTATATCTATGTTCTCTTTACTAACAATGGCCCTGAGCTGGTCCATTTTGTTACACAGGCTTCTACTATTAGTATAATAAACACTCAATATATTCCTTCCGTTTCTATCTGTTTTACATTTATTACTTTGATGTTTGTTATTATGACTAACTATATTTTCGGCATTATCTACTTCTGTTTCACTACTTCCCAGGACCTGCTTGTTTTTTGACTCCCATTTTCCCCGACCCCTCTCTACTGGCGAAACCCCCCCCCCCCCTTCGGAGTGACAATTTCACGCTCCAGGGATGCAGACAACGTCTTTACCCCCTCACGAGACAAGTGTACTCCGTCGCGACAGTACAGGTAGTCGTTGCCATAAAATCGTTGCCAGTCATCAATGAATGCCCAACCATTGTTTGCACAATGTTTTTCTAGTCGGCAATTAATAGCAATTGCCCTGGACAGCCATTCACGACCAACCCCTCCTCTAGGCAAGACACCACATACTATCGGGATCCCTCCCCTATCTCTAATCTTCCCCAGCGCCTCCCTATACCTCTTGAAAAGTTCCTCACTCCTAACCTTACCTATGTCGTTTCCTCCCACACTAAGACACACTACTGGATTGGTACCCTCCCCTGACAAAACTCTGTCTAACCTCTCGGCTACATGCCCTATCCCAGCCCCAGGAAAACATACCCTAGTCCTACGTTTCCTATCTCTCGCACAAAAAGCCCTATCCATAAACCTCACCTGGCTGTCACCAACTACCACGACCTTACCTGTGGGCAGGGTTTGTACAACTGCCCTTTCCTCTCCTTGATCCATACCGTCCTGCCTCTTCTCTCTCTCTCCAGCTTCCTGCAGCACCTGGTAAGGGTTACTGCACTCCACACCCTGGTCAGCTTTCCTAAGCCTGACCCTAGTCCCCTTGGAGACAACCACTCTCCACGCCTGCTCCTCCTTCGCAGGTGTCCTGCTAGGCAGGACACCTACCTGAAGGAGTTCCGTCCTGAGGGCTTCATTTTCCCCCTTTAGAGTGTCAACCTCACTCCTCAACTGCCCCAGCTGCCTTAACAGCGTGGCAAGGAGGTCGTCCTTCCCCACACTCCCCTCCTCTTCCCCCACGGCACAACGATCCAAAGCGGCCATTTTCCTTGGTCTCTAGCGGGAGCACAACGGCACGACCTTCTCCAAGCTGGGTCAGAGGTAGTTAGCCAGTGTGTTCACAACCTGCCAATTTTACTTTTGTATTGTTACCATGCTGAAATTCCTTGTGTATATTATTTTATCAATCAGGTGACCCATTCCCTAATATGTAACTTTCATCATCTCTGTTGACTGTATATGTTTAGCCCTCAGCTTGTCCTGTCATTTCAATAAACCGTTAATTATTATTATTATTATTATTATTATTATTATTATTATTATTATTATTATTATTATTATTATTTTTGTCATAATTATTACACACACAGACAGACATTATCATGACTGCAGGTTGGTATAAGGTCACTTCAATAGTAGAGCCACTGTAGAGGCCATCATGTCTTCCGGTGTAGAATGATATATTTATGAACTAAAAACAGTGAACATAAAGACTCATTACTTTGTTTAGAGACGAGGATATTTTGTCTGTGTAGATTCCTGTTGACACTAAAGTATAAATAAGACCTGACAGTAAACCGTAATACCTGGACCCGTAGGCTGGAATAAAGACCGTAACTGCATATTATTTTACTTTCTCTTTCTATGACTCAGAGAAGCACTTTGATGATTTCCGTGAGGTCATCAGTTGACATGGAAATTACAGGGTTTTTTTTATTAAAGTTTTTTATACCTATCTCGTCATTGTCTCGTTCACGTTGACTGATTGCAAATTTAAAACATTATTTGACCAAATTTGTTTCGTTTTATTGAAAATGTGTAATGATATTGAATGCTTTAGTAGTGGTTCAAATATATCAGTCTTTATGTTACCTGGTGTGTACAGTATGTGTGCAGGGATTTATATCGTCATTTTTTTTCGTGTTAATGTGTTATGGTTTCACGAATTGTTTCATTAAAAGTAATTAATTAATTGTACACCCGGGGTCAAAAGTTTACTCCCTCCCAAACTGAAGCAGCATCGACCCCAAATGAGATAAAACAACACACCCGAACCAGATGACAGTCAGGTTAAGCCAGTTCGGAGACTGATTCCCGTGACTCAGTTTCACCACCGGGAGCCAACTTTTGGCCCTGACTGTACAAATCTATTCACTTATCCATTATCGGTTATGTGTATTAATTAATTTAACCTATAGTCTGTTCATTATGGAAATGTCACACTCAGCCCCGCCCACCAATATGACGTATGATTTTGTGATTGGATAATGTGGCAGTGTCCTCTGTGGAAGTAAATTTTAGTCAATCTATAGCACTTCATTCACGATTTGTTTTCTAACTGGCCGATCACAAGCCAATAGGAGCAAAACCCGACGCCATTCAGTCTAGTTGGATGGATGTTAGTGAAGGTATTAGACCAAATTTCCCCTTTAGAAGTGCTCGCCCTCTCCCACACCGAGCCAGAGTCAACACTCCCACCAACAGCCCTGAATCATAATACATTCCACGTTCACATTATGACGATCTTATTAATGGGTTCCTTTGGATTTAATGAAGACAAGAGACGAACGCATAACCGAACTTGATTAAGAAGTTGTGAATATGTTAAACACTGTTGGTAGTAGATCAGTTTCTATTGATGATCAGAATATGGTCGTCGTGAACCACTGTTGGACCTTTACGATAACTGGTATGTTTCTGTCTTACGTAATCGTCAATACCGGGTTACTGACGATGTCTTTTGTTCTCACCCAGTGTGTTTAGTCTCAAGGTCCTCCCCTACAGGTATAGCGGCAGGTATTCTTTGCCAATTAACTCTTGTACATATTTTCCTGATTAAAATATGCGAACTGGTATTTAATTTTCATATTTTTAATTCTTACCAGCGGGATCAGTCCTCTAGAACACTTGCTGATCAGTCTGGTGTTGAAACAACCATATTAATAGTAATACTTGATCATTTGTTGAGGCAGATTAGTCATTACAGCCTAATATTATTATGGCTGAGCGTGACACGAGTTTAGTGAGAATTAATTCAGCGGTGTTTGGTTTAGCTTGTCCTGGATTGCGAGGAACACGGGCATAATACCAAGTCTGTAATATCCGATCCAATTTGTCATTATCTGATATACATACACAGTAATATGCAAATACACACGTAAACAACCGTGAAAATACATATGGACAAATACACACACACTAACAAACGGACTTAGTGGTTGGTCGTTATGTTCCAAGTGGACGGGTCCTCAGGCCACCTAGCCCTGAATTTAAAGAGTAAAGCTTCTGTCAACATAACAATCACAACCTGAGACAACCAGTGTCAAGGAATAAGACCGGACAACTCAACAACTGCACTGGCTAACCAATACCATAGAACATAATCCGCAAATTGATTAACATCCAGGTTCCCAATTACTGCTGGGTAGACAGAGGCAAATGGTGTAAAGAAACTTGCCCATAGTTTCAACCTACTCGGGATCACTCTCTTTCCAGGCTTAATAATATCTACGCAACATTACACAGATACACAAGGAATCTTTACCCAGACTCACAAACGCGCTGTAATACAGTCCAGACAGACAGACACACACTCAAGAAAACATACATATATGCACTCATACACAAGACTAAACGGAGGAAAACACATACATATTCATAAATATATATATATACTATATACATTACATACATATTCATATGTATAACATACACACAAACTCAAATATTCACATATAAAAAGCCCCACTTATATACGTCCACAAATACCCAAACAAACACGCACACTGTACCTATATATATCCCTTCACGCGCACACACCAACACACAACAGGTCAAGCTAATGTAGGTGACTATTAGTGTACATTCAAGCTTAATAACAAAGACCGTTTTTCTTGCACTATATACGATAACGAACACAGCTGAACATCATGAAGATAAATGGACCGTAATTACTGTTTTGTTTTTTCGCTTTCGTCGTTAACTAAAATTACGGCACCTTCACTGTAGTAATCTGCCAGCCTTCTAAAGTAATGTACGAACTCAGAAGAAACAGTTGGGTGCAGTGCACGATAACATAACACGACTAAACTTAAGTAGGAAAATTGTGGCAATAAAAGTTAAGTTTGTCCAGACATAAAACTTCCAGATGTTGAGTCTGTCTTGTTTACTGACCTCTGAAGACGGTGTTTGATGGTGTTCTTGTCCTGGCTATGTTGTCCTACCACCTGTCCTGGCTATGTTGTCCTACCACCTGTCCTGGCTATGTTGTCCTACCACCTGTCCTGGCTATGTTGTCTTACCACCTGTCCTGGCTATGTTGTCCTACCACCTGTCCTGGCTATGTTGTCCTACCACCTGTCCTGTCTATGTTGTCCTCTCACCTGTCCTGGCTATGTTGTCCTACCACCTGTCCTGGCTATGTTGTCCTACCACCTGTCCTGGCTATGTTGTCCTACCACCTGTCCTGGCTATGTTGTCCTACCACCTGTCCTGGCTATGTTGTCCTACCACCTGTCCTGGCTATGTTGTCTTACCACCTGTCCTGGCTATGTTGTCCTACCACCTGTCCTGGCTATGTTGTCTTACCACCAGTCCTGGCTATGTTGTCCTACCACCTGTCCTGGCTATGTTGTCCTACCACCTGCCTTGGCTATGTTGTCCTACCAACTTTCCAGGTGTGTATCAGGGTTTACCTGGAATAAATCACGCTATGTATCTCGCATTGCCCATAATTCCTCGCTTGGTTAAGAAAATAAAGTTATTATATAGCTGAGCCCTAACGTAACGTAACGTAACGTAACGTAACCTAAAGTAACGTAACGTAACGTAACGTAACCTAACCTAACCTAACCTAATCAGTGTTTATAAACTCAGTAAGGAATTATAAAACAAACAAGAAGGATAAGCTAAGGCGTAACACCAGACGAGGTACAACACACGATCCCAAAATATAGAGTGAAATTGTCAGTGTAGATGTCTAGTCTTGAGCATGTGTGCACCTCAGGTCGAACAATACTACACGTTATCGAATTATATTTTACCAGTTACAAAATTCGTTCGAGTCCTGGGTGGATTATTGTACACCTGTAAAGACTCAAGAACATCCATCCATCCATTTGTCGCATTTGACATTTAGTCCACAGACGTTGAGGTCATGGAGACGACGACATGGCGACTTGCACGAGTTCATTATTCCCTGAGAATTTATGTGGACATATAACTGAAGAACAAAACATGTCTTTGTGACAAGTTTGGTGCTAATGATTGAAATAAGAAAGTTACTCGTTTCTTTAAACAAAGAATATTTTCTTTATTATGAACTTCAACTTCAACAGGAAACTGATCTATGAAGTTCGTAATAGAAATAGCAGAGAGACTAACTCGATCTGTGTAAAAGAAATCAACATAATGGAACAGTCTTCACCCAGTTCAGGACAGATGACAAAAACCTTCACAATTCGACGGTACTATTTCCCCCAAAAAATTTCTTTTGGGTATTTTTCCACAAGTTGTCTCAGCGCCTGTAATCGAAAGTAAATATTTGAAGGGCAGATTAGAAGAAAAACACAGAACAGGTTTATCTCTATTTGCTTCCTCAATATTCTTCAAGAGTCGGTGTGTTTTGACCTACTTAACAGAGCCGTGTTTTATGTCCTGTTCAGAGGTTGTGACCTGGTAACGTTGGCTTTGTTTTGTTTCTTTTCTGTGTCATAATAATAATGATAATGATAATAATAATAATAATAATAATAATAACAATAATAATAATAATAATAATAATAATAATAATAATAATAATAATAATAATCAACGGTTTATTGCAAAAATATGGCAGCGAAATACTGAAAATATACAATATACAGGGATGATAAAAGTTACAAATATTGGGTAGTATGAAACTAATTGACAAAATCTCTCTCTCTCTCTCTCTCTCTCTCTCTCTCTCTCTGCGCTCGCACCTTGTGGGGAGGAGGGGAGTGTTCCTAAAATTTGTTTCAAGAGTTAACTATGTGTTTTACCCAATTCTTATACAAAAAATAATCTATTGCACTAAAATTACATTAAAAAGTTTCTATGGCTTGTGTTGGTATTTTGGACATTTTTGGATGCACAAGACTTACCAACGCAAGCCGTAGACACACCATATACACAAGTTGTATCTAACAATTATCGTCTGAAACTAAGTTTCGCACGTAAATATTAAAATGTTTTCGTCTCTTACAGAATGGCGTGGATAACCATACGACTACGACTACTACTACTACTACTACTACTACTACTACTACTACTTTTTTCTTTTTTTTTTTTTTTTTTAGAACGTGGCCTCCAGCCTCCCCCAATAGCCACACCTTCGCCACCATTTATTTACCTTAATATTAATTATCCTAATACATAAGAAACTATCCTATCTGTGTTAAATTAGTTGAGCCGCAGATCTATGCGGCATTCAGTGACTGTAGCCTCTTAGTCAATATCTGCAGCAGTTGTCGGAGTAGGGGCAGAAGCTCTCGTTCCCCTGAGGCAGAGCAAAGCCGACCGAAGGAGAGAGAAGGACAGTCGACATCTCATCCAGGCTGTAACATAACTTCTGGGCTGCTGCTTCTGTTCGGAGATCAGCTCCGCGAGTCTGGCGTAGAAACATCTTGCACTTGGGCCCATCCCACCAGAGGTTGTGAACACTAGAGGAGTGAAGCTGCCTTGATCAACATTTTGTATTCTCTCCCCATATGCCCTTCTCTTGTCGTTCTCGTTCCTCCTATGCGCAGCATCGAGAGCTAGGTTACGGTGACAAACGGCCATGGGATCAAAAATCCTGATGTCAAATAAAGCTCGCTGTCCCCGCGTCCAGAATCCTCGAGCACTGACGTCCACACTGGCTTCGTTAGAAGTGTTTGAAGTCCTATGCTGGAAGATCTCGCCATCCAGTGGAAGGAGGGTCGGTTCTACCATGACGTCCCGGCAGATTTCCTTCAACATATTTGCTGTGAGATCCCTTACCTCGTCATGCCTCATGCATATGAAGCCCCCCTTCTTGCAGACCATGGCGTGATCGCCATCATAGGGAGAGCCACACACGCATTGGGAGGGCAAACCATCTACTGGCCAACCGTACCTTAGAGCAATGGCATCTGTAAATTCTTGTTTGTTAAGGCTGAAACCATTTGCCCTTATCGGTAACGTAGTTAACCAGTTCGAGGCGCCCACCTCCTGCGCTATAGCTACTTTTTTTGTCAAATTTTCTGGAACCTGCAGCAATAGTTGCTGCAACATGTCATTTTGGCAGTGCTGCCGATCTGTTGTAATGGACCTACGGATCTTATTAACTTCGCTGGTGTCCACTTCCCCTGTTGCATTCTGGGCTATTATAGGGTCAGTGAGGGCTGCCGTGAGCTTAAGTGAATTTTGGTGTTCAGAGTCAGCAGTGCCAATGCATGGACTTGTGCATCAAAGAAGTTCTCAAACCAGCTGCATTAGTTGCACCAGCAGGGCGCGTCCTGGCCGTGGAAGATGTCATCACGGTCTAGTACAACCTACAGGGATTATTGTGCATACCGTCGCTCACGAGATCCATTGCTGACATAACCCCTTGAGTATAATGAAGTAGCCCCTTGAGTATGATGACTTAACCTCTTTCGTATGGTGATCTAACACATTGAATATGATGATATAACCTCTTGAGTATGAAGAATTAACACCTTGAATATGATGAATTACCACCTTGAATACGATGACATAACTCCTTGACTATGATGACTTAATACCTTGAATATTATGACTTAACACCTTGAATGATGACATAACTCCTTGAGTATGATGAAGTAGCCCCTTGAGTATGATGACTTAACACCTTGAATGATGACATAACTCCTTGAGTATGATGAAGTAGCCCCTTGAGTATGATGACTTAACACCTTGAATGATGACATAACTCCTAGAGTATGATGAAGTAGCCCTTGAGTGTGATGAATTACCACCTTGAATACGATGACATAACTCCTTGACTATGATGACTTAACACCTTGAATATTATGACTTAACACCTTGATTATGTTGACTAAACAACTTGAAAATGATGACTTAACACTTTGAATATGATGACGCAACACCTTGAATATGATGAAATAACCCCTTCAGTATGATGTTTTAACTCCTTGAGTATTATGAAGTAACTCCTTGAAAATGATGACTAAACACCTTAAATATGATGACATAACCCCTTGAGTATGATGACTTAACACCTTAAATATGATGACATAACCCTTTGAGTATGATGACTTAACACCTTAAATATGATGACATAACCCCTTAAGTATGATGACTTAACACCTTGAATATGATGACATAACTCCTTATGATGACTTAACCCCTTGAGTATGATGGCATAACCCCTTGTTGGGTCGGTCATCAACACACTGGGTGTGTTAGAGTGTGTCCGATTTATATTAAAAGTGTTGGGTGGAGAAGGTTTACACGTGTACACTTGTTTGCTAAGTACGTGGATCTCTGGTGTGTGTGGATGAACACTTTCAGCGTTCCCTGTTAGTGTGTTGGTTTGTTGGTTATTGTTCCTTTGAATTGGATGTGTGTGTGTGTGTGTGTGTGTGTGTGTGTGTGTGTGTGTGTGTGTGTGTGAGAGAGAGAGAGAGAGAGAGAGAGAGAGAGAGAGAGAGAGAGATTCAGTAAAATCGTCTCACAAATTACCGTAATTGGTGACCCTCGCTATATTTCTCCACTCCCGTGGCCGTCTTCAACTCTACTAGCAGAGACCAGCACACACGTCTCTTCTAGGATGCATCACATATCAATATGTCCTTCCTTCTCCTTGATGAAAGGATAATCGATCATTTTCGGTTAATAAATGAAGAAATAATATAGTGCTGTTATGTGAACAGCAATCTGAGCTAAGAACAAACAAAGTTATTTGTGAATCTTACAAGCAAAGGAAACCCACAGAAACATACTATACTGCGGCATATAGAGAGCCAATATTGAGGAATTAATCTTGAAAATGTTAACTATCAGAGTGAGACACAAATACTGAACTGGATATATAGCTGGAATCACATTTAACCTTTTAGTCTCAGGGGTTCTTATATACTCAAGGACAACAGCTGGAAGATTACTGATTCCCATCCTAATAATTGTGAGGCAAGACATACACGTGGGGAGGTAAGACAGACACATGGGGAGGTAAGACATACACGTGGGGAGGTAAGACAGACACGTGGGGAGGTAAGACAGACACATGGGGAGGTAAGACAGACACATGGGGAGGTAAGACAGACACATGGGAAGTAACACATACACGTGGGGAGGTAAGACATACACATGGGGTGGTAAGACATACACGTGGGGGGTAAGACAGACACATGGGGAACAACACATACACATGGGGAGGTAAGACAGACACATGGGGAGGTAAGACAGACACATGGGGAGGTAAGACAGACACATGGGGAGTAACACATACACATGGGGAGGTAAGACAGACACATGGGGAGTAACACATACACTTGGGGAAGTAAGACAGACACATGGGGAGGTAAGACAGACACATGGGGAGGTAAGACAGACACATGGGGAGGTAAGACAGACACATGGGGAGTAACACATACACATGGGGAGGTAAGACAGACACATGGGGAGTAACACATACACGTGGGGAGGTAAGACAGACACATGGGGAGGTAAGACATACACTGGGGAGGTAAGACAGACACATGGGGAGTAACACATACACATGGGGAGGTAAGACAGACACATGGGGAGTAACACATACACGTGGGGAGGTAAGACAGACACATGGGGAGGTAAGACAGACACATGGGGAGTATCAGATATACATGGGGAGGTAAGACAGACACATGGGGAGTAACATATACACGTGGGGAGGTAAGACATACACGTGGGGAGGTAAGACATACACGTGGGGAGGTAAGACAGACACATGGGGAACAATACATACACATGGGGAGGTAAGACAGACACATGGGGAGGTAAGACAGACACATGGGGAGGTAAGACAGACACATGGGGAGTAACACATACACATGGGGAGGTAAGACAGACACATGGGGAGTAACACATACACTTGGGGAAGTAAGACAGACACATGGGGAGGTAAGACAGACACATGGGGAGGTAAGACAGACACATGAGGAGGTAAGACAGACACATGGGGAGTAACACATACACGTGGGGAGGTAAGACAGACACATGGGGAGTAACACATACACATGGGGAGGTAAGACAGACACATGGGGAGGTAAGACAGACACATGGGGAGTAACACATACACATGGGGAGGTAAGACAGACACATGGGGAGTAACATATACACGTTGGGAGGTAAGACATACACGTGGGGAGGTAAGACATACACGTGGGGAGGTAAGACAGACACATGGGGAGTAACACATACACGTGGGGAGGTAAGACAGACACATGGGGAGTAACACATACACGTGGGGAGGTAAGACAGACACATGGGGAGTAACACATACACATGGGGAGGTAAGACAGACACATGGGGAGTAACACATACACGTGGGGAGGTAAGACAGACACATGGGGAGGTAAGACAGACACATGGGGAGTAACACATACACGTGGGGAGGTAAGACAGACACATGGGGAGTAACATATACACGTGGGGAGGTAAGACATACACGTGGGGAGGTAAGACATACACGTGGGGAGGTAAGACAGACACATGGGGAGTAACACATACACTTGGGGAGGTAAGACAGACACATGGGGAGTAACACATACACTTGGGGAGGTAAGACAGACACATGGGGAGGTAAGACAGACACATGGGGAGGTAAGACAGACACATGGGGAGGTAAGACAGACACATGGGGAGTAACACATACACGTGGGGAGGTAAGACAGACACATGGGGAGTAACACATACACGTGGGGAGGTAAGACAGACACATGGGGAGGTAAGACAGACACATGGGGAGTAACACATACACATGGGGAGGTAAGACAGACACATGGGGAGTAACATATACACGTGGGGAGGTAAGACATACACGTGGGGAGGTAAGACATACACGTGGGGAGGTAAGACAGACACATGGGGAGTAACACATACACTTGGGGAGGTAAGACAGACACATGGGGAGTAACACATACACTTGGGGAGGTAAGACAGACACATGGGGAGTAACACATACACATGGGGAGGTAAGACAGACACATGGGGAGTAACACATACACTTGGGGAGGTAAGACAGACACATGGGGAGGTAAGACAGACACATGGGGAGTATCAGATACACATGGGGAGGTAAGACAGACACATGGGGAGTAACACATACACGTGGGGAGGTAAGACAGACACATGGGGAGTAATACATACACGTGGGGAGGTAAGACAGACACATGGGGAGTAACACATACCCTTTGGGAGGTAAGACAGACACATGGGGAGGTAAGACTGACACATGGGGAGTGTCAGATATACATGGGGAGGTAAGACAGACACATGGGGAGTAACATATACACGTGGGGAGGTAAGACATACACGTGGGGAGGTAAGACATACACGTGGGGAGGTAAAACAGACACATACTGTCGGGAGGTAAGACAGACACATGGGGAGTAACACATACACAAGGGGAGGTAAGACAGACACATGGGGAGTAAAACATACACGTGGGGAGGCAAGAAAGACAGATGGGGAGGTAAGACAGACACATGGGGAGTAACACATACACATGGGGAGGCAAGACAGACACATGGGGAGTAAAACATACACGTGGGGAGGTAAAACAGACACATGGGGAGTAAAACATAAACGTGGGGAGGTAAGACAGACACATGGGGAGTAAAACATACACGTGGGGAGGTAAGACAGACACATGGGGAGTAACACATACACATGGGGAGGTAAGTGAGATATGCTCCTCGTGTTCCCGTTGGTGTGTTTCCGTGAAGTCAGTAACCATCCAGCCTCCAGGAGCACCACCCAGCCTCCAGGGGCACCACCCAGCCTCCAGGAGCACCACCCAGCCTCCAGGAGCACCACCCAGCCTCCAGGAGCACCACCCAGCCTCCAGGGGCACCCCCAGCTTCCAGGAGCACCCCCAGCTCCCAGGAGCACCACCCAGCCTCCAGGAGCACCATCTACCCTCCGGGGGCACCACCCAGCCTCCAGGAGCACCACCCAGCCTCCAGGAGCACCATCCAGCCTCCGGGGACACCCCCAGCTTCCGGGAGCACCACCCAGCCTCCGGGAGCACCACCCAGCCTCCTGGAGCACCACCCAGCTTCCAGGAGCACCATCCAGCCTCTGGGAGCACCATCCAACCTCCGGCAGCACCAACCAGCCTCCGGGGGCATCCCCCAGCGTCTGGGAGCACCACCCAGCCTCCTGGAGCACCACCCAGCTTCCAGGAGCACCATCCAGCCTCAGGGGGCATCCCCCAGCTTTCAGGAGCACCACCCAGCCTCCAGGAGCACCACCCAGCCTCCAGGAGCACCATCCAGCCTCCAGGAGCACCACCCAGCCTCCAGGAGCACCATCCAGCCTCCGGGGGCACCATTCAGTTTCCGGGAGCACCACCCAGCCTCCGAGATCACACCCAGCCTCCGGGGGCATCCTCCAGCCTCCGGGAGCACCATCTAGCCTCCGGGAGCACCACCCAGCCTCCGGGAGCACCACCCAGCCTCCAGGGAAACCATCTAGCTTCCAGGAAAACCAGACAGCCTCCGGGGGCACCAGCCAGCCTCCGGGGGCACCACTCAGCTTTCAGGGGCACCACCCAGCCTCCGGGAGCCCCTCCCAGCTTCCGGGGGCACTACCCAGCCTCCGGGATCACCACCCAGCTTCCGGGGCACCTCCCAGCTTCCAGGGAAACCAGGCAGCGTCCAGGGAAATCACACAGCCTTCGGGGGCACCATCCAGCCTCCAGGGGCACCACCGAGCCTCCGGGAGCACCACCCATCCTCCAGGGGCACCACTCAGCCTCCAGGGGCACCACCGAGCCTCCGGGAGCACCACCCATCCTCCAGGGGCACCACCCAGCCTCCAGGGGCACCACTCAGCCTCCAGGAGCACCACCCAGCCTCCGGGGGCACCACCCAGCCTCCAGGGGCACCACCCAGCCTCCGGGGGCACCACCCAGCCTCCGGGGGCACCACCCAGCCTCCGGGGGCACCACCCAGCCTCCAGGGGCACCACCCAGCCTCCAGGGGCACCACCCAGCCTCCGGGGGCAGCCCAGTATTGTACGTCTTCATGTTTAAATATAAAAGATACTGATGAAATACTTTTAGGAGCAGCATGGTAAACAGAGACATTAAACCCCAGAAGAATAGTTATAAAACAAATAAAGAGCTGTTTTATTTTCTTTATTGTCATTATACTCTGGTTGTTCAAGAACATAGAGTTTCGTCATAAGTACAGTGTTTCGGTAGTTCAACTCTCCAGAAATGCCAGTTAAGGAGACGGCACTCCTTGTCACTTTATTCGGAGTTGAATAATTCCTAGATGATGGATAAAATAGGTGGTCTGTCCATAAGACTATATTACACAGTCCTATTCCTAGATTGAGCTATACAATCTTTGGGTATAAACTCATCCCTCCTCTAACATTTATATACATATGAAGACTACCTTTGCATTGCTGAAGCAAAAACAAAAATGTTGGAAGGGCACAGATTAAAAAAAAAAATCACATTGGATATACAGTGTGTGTATCGACTCAGAAGATATGAAGTTAAAGCAGCATGATCTTTTCCACTACCCGGACATATACAGTGCTATTTTTTATTTATTTTTATGAAGCTCCAACCCCTCCTACGTCGGACACTAACTGTATTATTTTTAACAGCATTTACTGTATAACTAGCGACAGTACTAACTCTACCTCGGGTATGTTTTGAGGACGACTCCCAGCTTACGTCCGTGACGACACAATAAATACCAGCTACACTACACCTACAACAATATTATACTTCATCCACTACACCATTACACTACAACAACTATACTATCATCTACGCTACATCCACTACACAATTACACTACAACAACTGCTCTAACTATACTACTTCCTCAGCACTATCATCTACCCTACACCTACTACACTCTCATCTACTACACAATCATCTACTACACTATCATCTACTACACTATCATCTACTACACTATCATCTACTACACTATCATCTACCCTACACCTACTACACGATCATCTACTACACTATCATCTACCCTACATCTACTACACTATCATCTACCCTACATCTACTACACTATCATCTACACTATCATCTACTACACTATCATCTACTACACTATCATCTACTACACTATCATCTACTACACTATCATCTACACTATCATCTACTACACTATCATCTACTACACTATCATCTACACTATCATCCACTACACTCTCATCTACTACACTATCATCTACCCTACACCTACTACACTATCATCTACTACACAATCATCTACTACACTATCATCTACTACACTATCATCTACTACACTATCATCTACCCTACACCTACTACACTATCATCTACCCTACATCTACTACACTATCATCTACTACACTATCATCTACTACACTATCATCTACTACACTATCATCTACTACACTATCATCTACACTATCATCTACTACACTATCATCTACTACACTATCATCTACACTATCATCCACTACACTCTCATCTACTACACTATCATCTACCCTACACCTACTACACTATCATCTACTACACTATCATCTACTACACTATCATCTACTACACCATCATCTACTACACTATCATCTACACTATCATCTACACTATCATCTACTACACTATCATCTACTACACTATCATCTACTACACTATCATCTACCCTACACCTACTACACTATCATCTACCCTACATCTACTACACCATCATCTACTACACCATCATCTACTACACTATCATCTACTACACTATCATCTACTACACTATCATCTACTACACTATCATCTACTACACTATCATCTACCCTACACCTACTACACTATCATCTACTACACTATCATCTACTACACTATCATCTACTACACTATAATATACCCTACAACTACTACACTATCATCTACTACACTATCATCTACTACACTATCATCTACTACACTATCATCTACCTACACTACTACACTATCATCTACTACACTATCATCTACTACACTATCATCTACTACACTATCATCTACCATACTCCTACTACACTATCATCTACTACACTATCATCTACTACACTATCATCTACTACACTATCATCTACTACACTATCATCTACTACACTATCATCTACTACACTATCATCTACTACACCTACTACACTATCATCTACTACACTATCATCTACTACACTATCATCTACTACACTATCATCTACTACACTATCATCTACTACTACACTATCATCTACTACACTATCATCTACTACACTATCATCTACTACACCATCATCTACTACACTATCATCTACTACACTATCATCTACTACACTATCATCTACTACACTATCATCTACTACACTATCATCTACTACACTATCATCTACTACACTATCATCTACTACACTATCATCTACTACACTATCATCTACTACACTATCATCTACTACACTATCATCTACTACACTATCATCTACTACACTATCATCTACTACACTATCATCTACTACACTATCATCTACTACACTATCATCTACTACACTATCATCTACTACACTATCATCTACTACACTATCATCTACTACACTATCATCTACTACACTATCATCTACTACACTATCATCTACACTATCATCTACTACACTATCATCTACTACACTATCATCTACTACACTATCATCTACTACACTATCATCTACCCTACACCTACTACACTATCATCTACTACACTATCATCTACACTATCATCTACTACACTATCATCTACTACACAATCATCTACTACACTACTACACTATCATCTACTACACTATCATCTACTACACTATCATCTACTACACTATCATCTACTACACTATCATCTACTACACTATCATCTACTACTACACTATCATCTACACTATCATCTACTACACTATCATCTACTACACCATCATCTACTACACTATCATCTACTACACTATCATCTACTACACTATCATCTACACTACTACACTATCATCTACTACACTATCATCTACTACACTATCATCTACCCTACACCTACTACACTATCATCTACTACACTATCATCTACACTATCATCTACTACACTATCATCTACTACACTATCATCTACTACACTATCATCTACTACACTATCATCTACTACACTATCATCTACTCACTATCATCTACTACACTCTACTACACTATCATCTACTACACTATCATCTACTACACTACTACACTATCATCTACTACACTATCATCTACTACACTATCATCTACTACACTATCATCTACACTATCATCTACTACACTATCATCTACTACACTATCATCTACTACACTATCATCTACTACACTATCATCTACTACACTATCATCTACTACACTATCATCTACTACACTACTACACTCATCTACTACACTATCATCTACACTATCATCTACTACACCATCATCTACTACACTCTCATCTACTACACTATCATCTACCCTACACCTACTACACTATCATCTACTACACTATCATCTACTACACTATCATCTACTACACTATCATCTACTACACTATCATCTACTACACTATCATCTACTACACTATCATCTACACTATCATCTACTACACTATCATCTACTACACTATCATCTACTACACTATCATCTACTACACTATCATCTACTACACTATCATCTACTACACTATCATCTACTACACTATCAACTACACTATCATCTACTACACTATCATCTACTACACTATCATCTACTACACTATCATCTACTACACTATCATCTACTACACTATCATCTACTACACTATCATCTACTACACTATCATCTACTACACTATCATCTACTACACTATCATCTACTACACAATCATCTACTACACTATCATCTACTACACTATCATCTACTACACTATCATCTACTACACTATCATCTACTACACTATCATCTACTACACTATCATCTACTACACTATCATCTACTACACTATCATCTACTACACTATCATCTACACTATCATCTACTACACTATCATCTACTACACTATCATCTACTACACTATCATCTACTACACTATCATCTACTACACCATCATCTACTACACTATCATCTACTACACTATCATCTACTACACTATCATCTACTACACTATCATCTACTACACTATCATCTACTACACTATCATCTACTACACTATCATCTACTACACTATCATCTACTACACTATCATCTACACTATCATCTACTACACTATCATCTACTACACTATCATCTACTACACTATCATCTACTACACTATCATCTACTACACTATCATCTACTACACTATCATCTACTACACTATCATCTACTACACTATCATCTACTACACTATCATCTACTACACTATCATCTACCCTACACCTACTACACTATCATCTACTACACCATCATCTACTACACTCTCATCTACTACACTATCATCTACCCTACACCTACTACACTATCATCTACTACACTATCATCTACACTATCATCTACTACACCATCATCTACTACACTATCATCTACTACACTATCATCTACTACACTATCATCTACTACACCATCATCTACTACACTATCATCTACTACACTATCATCTACTACACTATCATCTACTACACTATCATCTACCCTACACCTACTACACTATCATCTACTACACTATCATCTACACTATCATCTACTACACTATCATCTACTACACTATCATCTACTACACCATCATCTACTACACTATCATCTACTACACTATCATCTACTACACCATCATCTACTACACTATCATCTACTACACCATCATCTACTACACTATCATCTACTACACCATCATCTACTACACCATCATCTACTACACTATCATCTACTACACTATCATCTACTACACTATCATCTACTACACTATCATCTACTACACAATCATCTACTACACTATCATCTACTACACCATCATCTACTACACTATCATCTACTACACTATCATCTACTACACTATCATCTACTACACTATCATCTACTACACTATCATCTACTACACTATCATCTACTACACCATCATCTACTACACTATCATCTACTACACTATCATCTACTACACTATCATCTACTACACTATCATCTACTACACTATCATCTACTACACCATCATCTACTACACTATCATCTACTACACTATCATCTACTACACTATCATCTACTACACTATCATCTACTACACTATCATCTACTACACTATCATCTACTACACCATCATCTACGCTACATCCTCTATATCCTCATTATTACACTATATAGGGATAATTACCTAATATCGATAACTTCTATGTATCTTTTTTTAACCTTCTAACTGGTCACAGGCCATCATGCAGTTTATCATATTAGGTATACATGAAATGATTCAGAAACAATATTAAACTGACTTGACCTAACCTTAATGAATATTACTTAACTCTTATTAATTATTTCTCCAGTTTTAAACACAGGATGATCATCATATGATATTATAATATATTCTCAAATGTAAATATCAATATAAGCATCGGTCAAACACTATTAAATTTAAAGTTACTTAAAACAACAGTAAAGACATAAACTATACAGATGAGAGGAAAACAAATACCATAGTAATAAGTGAAGGTAATAAATAACTAAATAAACCCTGAAACTAAATATATATGCTACGATGTTCTTTGTCTTCTATATTATATTATATATTAAGTTATATGGTTACTGCAGCACATTCTCATTACATAAATTGAAACGCACACACACACACACACACATATACAATATGTATATGTGTGTTGTTATAATATATTACTGCACTTCAACAACTAAGGTTTTTAAAGGCGTATACTAGATTAGTAAATATATTAAGCATCAACAATTAAAAATTAAGAGAAATACATATGACTGGTCTGTGCCCTTACACAACAGAAGGTGGAATTTGGGGGTCTCTCCCCCCTCCTGAGCCTCCATAGGTAGAAGAACCACCGCTTTAAAGGCTCGTCTGAAGTATGTGTGGGGGGAAGGGGAGGGGGAGGCGCTCTTACAGGGCCGACCGGAACATAAAAGTTGGCCCCTGAGCTCGATCCCAGTTTTATCATAGAGTTGAAAATTGGTCTGGTTATTTTTGGCCAAGGATGGTGAGGTGAAGATAGTGTAAATCTTATTGTTGGGATTTATTGTATATTGAGTAGTGGGTGTAGGTGATAGTGGAGTGTAGGTGATAGTGGAGTGTAGGTGATAGTGGAGTGTAGGTGATAGTGGAGTGTAGGTGATAGTGGAGTGTAGGTGATAGTGGAGTGTAGGTGATAGTGGAGTGTAGGTGATAGTGGGTGTAGGTGATAGTGGAGTGTAGGTGATAGTGGAGTGTAGGTGATAGTGGGTGTAGGTGATAGTGGAGTGTAGGTGATAGTGGAGTGTAGGTGATAGTGGAGTGTAGGTGATAGTGGAGTGTAGGTGATAGTGGAGTGTAGGTGATAGTGGAGTGAATGTAGTGTAGGTGATAGTGTAGTGCAGTGATCCTTAAACTGGGGAAGTGGGGGGGGAGCGGTCAGAGAGAAGAGTCTGGTCAGGAACTGAACGCGTCTTATACACGATTGCTCATCCCTCCCACTCTATAATAACAAAGGGTTGCAGCAGGGGTGTGGGGGGGGGGGGGGAGGGGGTCTAGGACTTATGCAGAGGGGGAGCGCGAGGCAAAAAAGTTTAAGAACCACTGGTGTAGTGGATGTGGTGTAGGTGATAGTGTAGTGGATGTAGCGTAGGTGATAGTGTAGTGGATGTGGTGTAGGTGATAGTGTAGTGGATGTGGTGTAGGTGATAGTGTAGTGGATGTACTGTAAGTAATAGTGTAGTGGATGTGGTGTAGGTGATAGTGTAGTGGATGTGGTGTAGGTAATAATGTAGTGGATGTGGTGTAGGTAATAATGTAGTGGATGTGGTGTAGGTGATAGTGTAGTGGATGTACTGTAAGTAATAGTGTAGTGGATGTGGTGTAGGTGATAGTGTAGTGGATGTGGTGTAGGTAATAAAGTAGTGGATGTGGTGTAGGTAATAATGTAGTGGATGTGGTGTAGGTGATAGTGTAGTGGATGTACTGTAAGTAATAGTGTTGTGGATGTGGTGTAGGTGATAGTGTAGTGGATGTGGTGTAGGTACTAATGTAGTGGATGTGGTGAAGGTGATAGTGTAGTGGATGTACTGTAAGTAATAGTGTAGTGGATGTGGTGTAGGTGATAGTGTAGTGGATGTGGTGTAGGTAATAATGTAGTGGATGTGGTGTAGGTAATAATGTAGTGGATGTGGTGTAGGTGATAGTGTAGTGGATGTACTGTAAGTAATAGTGTAGTGGATGTGGTGTAGGTGATAGTGTAGTGGATGTGGTGTAGGTAATAATGTAGTGGATGTGGTGTAGGTAATAATGTAGTGGATGTGGTGTAGGTGATAGTGTAGTGGATGTACTGTAAGTAATAGTATAGTGGATGTGGTGTAGGTGATAGTGTAGTGGATGTGGTGTAGGTGATAGTGTAGTGGATGTACTGTAAGTAATAGTGTATTGGATGTGGTGTAGGTGATAGTGTAGTGGATGTGGTGTAGGTGATAGTGTAGTGGATGTACTGTAAGTTATAGTGTAGTGGATGTAGTGTAGGTGATAGTGTAGTGGATGTACTGTAAGTAATAGTGTAGTGGATGTGGTGTAGGTGATAGTGTAGTGGATGTACTGTAAGTAATAGTGTAGTGGATGTGGTGTAGGTGATAGTGTAGTGGATGTAGCGTAGGTGATAGTGTAGTGGGTGTACTGTAAGTAATAGTGTAGTGGATGTGGTGTAGGTGAAACCGTAGTGGATGTACTGTAAGTAATAGTGTAGTGGATGTGGTGTAGGTGATAGTGTAGTGGATGTGGTGTAGGTGATAGTGTAGTGGATGTACTGTAAGTAATAGTGTAGTGGATGTGGTGTAGGTGATAGTGTAGTGGATGTAGCGTAGGTGATAGTGTAGTGGGTGTACTGTAAGTAATATTGTAGTGGATGTGGTGTAGGTGATAGTGTAGTGGATGTGGCGTAGGTAATAATGTAGTGGATGTGGTGTAGGTGATAGTGTAGTGGATGTACTGTAAGTAATAGTGTAGTGGATGTGGTGTAGGTGATAGTGTAGTGGATGTAGCGTAGGTGATAGTGTAGTGGGTGTACTGTAAGTAATAGTGTAGTGGATGTGGTGTAGGTGAAACCGTAGTGGATGTACTGTAAGTAATAGTGTAGTGGATGTGGTGTAGGTGATAGTGTAGTGGATGTGGTGCAGGTGATAGTGTAGTGAATGTACTGTAAGTAATAGTGTAGTGGATGTGGTGTAGGTGAAAGTGTAGTGGATGTAGCGTAGGTGATAGTGTAGTGGGTGTACTGTAAGTAATATTGTAGTGGATGTGATGTAGGTGATACTGTAGTGGGTGTAGTTTAGGTGTTAGTGTAGTGGATGTACTGTAAGTAATAGTGTAGTGGATGTGGTGTAGGTGATAGTGTAGTGGATGTGGTGTAGGTAATAATGTAGTGGATGTGGTGTAGGTAATAATGTAGTGGATGTGGTGTAGGTGATAGTGTAGTGGATGTACTGTAAGTAATGGTGTAGTGGATGTGGTGTAGGTGATAGTGTAGTGGATGTGGTGTAGGTGATAGTGTAGTGGATGTACTGTAAGTAATAGTGTAGTGGATGTGGTGTAGGTGATACTATAGTGGATGTAGTGTAGGTGATAGTGTAGTGGATGTGGTGTAGATGATAGTGTAGTGGATGTGGTGTAGGTAATAGTGTAGTGGGTGTACTGTAAGTAATAGTGTAGTGGATGTGGTGTAGGTGATAGTGTAGTGGATGTGGTGTAGGTGATAGTGTAGTGGATGTGGTGTAGGTGATAGTGTAGTGGATGTGGTGTAGGTAATAGTGTAGGTGATAGTGTAGTGGATGTGGCGTAGGTGATAGTGTAGTGGATGTGGTGTAGGTGATAGTGTAGTGGATGTGGTGTAGGTGATAGTGTAGTGGATGTGGTGTAGGTGATAGTGTAGTGGATGTGGTGTAGGTAATAGTGTAGTGGATGTGGTGTAGGTGATAGTGTAGTGTCTGTGGTGTAGGTGAAAGTGTAGTGGATGTACTGTAAGTAATAGTGTAGTGGATGTGGTGCAGGTGATAGTGTAGTGGATGTGGTGTAGGTGATAGTGTAGTGGATGTAGCATAGGTGATAGTGTAGTGGATGTAGTGTAGGTGATAGTGTAGTGGATGTGGTGTAGGTGATAGTGTAGTGGATGTGGTGTAGGTGATAGTGTAGTGGATGTGGTGTAGGTAATAGTGTAGTGGATGTGGTGTAGGTGATAGTGTAGTGGATGTGGTGTAGGTGATAGTGTAGTGGATGTGGTGTAGGTGATAGTGTAGTGGATGTGGTGTAGGTGATAGTGTAGTGGATGTACTGTAAGTAATAGTGTAGTGGATGTGGTGTAGGTGATAGTGTAGTGGATGTACTGTAAGTAATAGTGTAGTGGATGTGGTGTAGGTGATAGTGTAGTGGATGTACTGTAAGTAATAGTGTAGTGGATGTGGTGTAGGTGATAGTGTAGTGGATGTACTATAAGTAATAGTGTAGTGGATGTGGTGTAGGTGATAGTGTAGTGGATGTACTGTAGTATAGTGTAGTGGATGTAGTGTAGGTGATAGTGTAGTGGATGTGGTGTAGGTGATAGTGTAGTGGATGTACTGTAAGTAATAGTGTAGTGGATGTGGTGTAGGTGATAGTGTAGTGGATGTAGTGTAGGTAATAGTGTAGTGGATGTACTGTAAGTAATAGTGTAGTGGATGTGGTGTAGGTGATAGTGTAGTGGATGTACTGTAAGTAATAGTGTAGTGGATGTAGTGTAGGTGATAGTGTAGTGGATGTACTGTATGTAACAGTGTAGTGGATGTGGTGTAGGTGATAGTGTAGTGGCTGTACTGTAAGTAATAGTGTAGTGGATGTACTGTAAGTAATAGTGTAGTGGATGTAGTGTAGGTGATAGTGTAGTGGATGTGGTGTATGTGATAGTGTAGTGGATGTGGTGTAGGTGATAGCGTAGGAAAACAAGTATTAAAATACTCTTGGATGAAACGAAAAACAAACATATCTGACGAACAAAAAATAATATGGAGAACTCTTGAAATATTTGTTTGAAAAAAAATAGAAAAACTAGAGGAAAAAATAACATGTTTTTAATGAACAGACCAACGAGGCATTATGGGCGTGGGTTAACGTGTTTCGATGAAGTGATGTTTGTTGTCCCGGTTGTTGGCGGCAGGTGGAGGAAGGTTTACGGTCACTTGGCGCTGAGTTTAGATAAACGGCTGATTGAGGAATTGACAAAAATATGATCTTAAAATTATTTTATCATCAACTTTTAACAGTTAATGTGAGAACGGCGTCATTTGTGGCCCATTTAATCCTTAACTAAAGGTTAATCTTCCCCACTTAATTAATATCATACAATTAAAAAAGGATTTTACGTAAATATAATATAAAACAAATATTCAGAAATAATGTGGCGTCGTTTCCTTGAGCCTGAAGGAGTTTCTACCCCAGAAGGTTTTATTCACTTGACTTAGTTTACCATAAATGTTTCTATATTTTTCAAAGTCTTTCCCTCTTACGCAAAATAATACTGTTGTTCTAGTGAAAAATTGTACGATGTCTTCCTTCTTTCTGTATCATAGAAAAATAGAATAATTATGAATCACAAGGTTTAGGAGAATTAGAAAGCCGAGGGACGGAGAGAATGTTACCAACGTGAGAGGATATAGGCAGGGGAGGTATTGGTAGTGTTGGCTGAGAAATACGGTGAGTCTGTTACTGGTGCTCCTCGTCAGCTGCTGTTTGTGGTCCTCCGCTACGTGGTCCAGTGTTAGCATCAACCACACTCTTAGTCCACCAGCGAACTGTACTCACGTCTACTACACAGTCATCTCAGTCGTCGGCGAATTTGTTGATACACATGAACTCGAGAACTGTCAGCTGTTTTAACTAATATTGTGACTTATAACTTTACAAGAGAGAGAGAGAGAGAGAGAGAGAGAGAGAGAGAGAGAGAGAGAGAGAGAGAGACGCCTGCCACCAAAACACTTAACTTCTCACGTCGTTTTATAACATACTTTAAATTGGTTGTGTAACTGGTGTGAATGATGGGAAAATAGTGATATTCTGACCAACAACAAACTCAGATCAAAACAGAATCTTCGCGGGTACTAAAATCTCCATCACTATTACAACAAATACTTTGAAATACATTATTATATATTGCCGGAATTGATGACTGATGGAAAATTTGGTTATGTTGACAATAGAATGATTGGTATATACAGCTGTGGAGAAACAAAATAGGCAGGCAGGCAGGCAGGCAGGCAGGCAGACAGGTAGGCAGGCAGGCAGGCAGGTAGGCAGGCAGGTAGAGAGGTGGTGTATGGGAGGGTTGGGGCAGGTGGAGACTTAACAGGGTCGCATAAAGGTGGCGATTAAAAGTCTGCGATATTCTTTCCATACTGCAAATTATTGTTATTATTATTATTATTATTATTATTATTATTATTATTAGTTTAATTATGAGACAGACGCAGCTTTACCTCTCTACCTAGTTCATTTTGTTCACAACTGTACAAGAAATAAAAGAATAGTGAAACGTTCAACACATTGCAATTTGCTGCCACATCCCATCACTTCGCAGTTGGTCTCGTCCTAATCTGTCACACGCTAATGAAACACAGCGTTGTGGAGGCAGAGAAATGTCTGAAGCAGGACAATTGTGAGGAGCTCCCTGTGTCTTCACCTCTTAAGATACAGCTGTAATTACCTCAGACGCGCCCGGCGGATTACCTTCCCTGAATTCACCAGAACCTTGGATAAATCTTCTCATTTTAAAGTAGCTTGTGTGTAATACTGAATATATAACAAGAAAACTAACAAGAAGGTAAACAGGAATAATTATAAGATTCTCAGGACTAATACTTTTTAGTCAGTGTCAGTCATTAGTGGCAAAGACGAGTGAACCCAACTTAAGGCTAATAGGAAGAAAGTGGTGGACGGTGACTCACGCTGGTTCACACACTTTAACTTTTACCCCAAAAATGTGAAGAAGCCTTTTACTTATTTTCCTTCCTCTTCAAAGGTCACAATGTCTTTCCACTTTCTTATACACCAAGTCCTGAGTGCAATGGTAATACTCTCTCTCTCTCTCTCTCTCTCTCTCTCTCTCTCTCTCTCTCTCTCTAACACACACACACACACACACACACACACACACACACACACACACTTAATATATATATGGGTGTCTGTGTGTGTATACTGATTGCCTTCCAGCCATTTTCAATTATCAGTTAATTGCTTTTGACAATATACTAATTATTCATTAACCTTTGAGGGTTTACCATTATTGTGAAGACTTGAGTGTTATATACAGCTTAAGTGTGTGGGTCTCGTTCTCCCGCCTCGGACAACCTAACATTTCATCGGCGACTTCCTCCAACACAAACCTCGACCACCAACATGGCTCCACCTCCCCGGGGACAGTAGTGTTCCTGGTCACGACAGTAGATTCTTTTTTTTTTTTATACGGGGATTAGCCCACCCAGGCACAGGTCACTGACACACATCGGGGCCTGGGGGAGCAGCAGCAGCAGCAGCAGCAGCAGCAGCACTAATAATAATAATAATAATAATAATAATAATAGTAATAATAATAATAATAATAATAATAATAATAATAATAAAGAAATACAAAATAAAAAAAAAGATCAAGAGTGAGAAACAATATATGTATGTTGTGTTGTCAATGGTAAGGAAACAAATGAGACCCTGCAATTGTGTGTAAATGAGGCAGAAATTGATGCCATATGGCAGCAGGGTCTACCATTAGACAACACATTATGCTTCCAATATCTTCCCAGGCGGTAGTACCTCCCTATTTGGTAGCTGCCTACTACCTGGATGTATACCATAGTGAGCAATGATAAATATCCCCGAGCAAAATATTCTGGCTATTAATTGATGATGGTCTTGTCTGTAAAGTGTTGTAGATCTCTGAAGTAAGTAAAACAAAAAACTGGAGACACTAGACGATTGAAAACTTTGGGGAACTTAGTAAAATGAACCATAAGGGATATTTCTATATTTCTTACTATCAAGGAAACAAAAATAAGCGTACAAGTTATTTTATATTCCATAACACACGAAGCGATGAACAAAATTATAATGAAAGTTAAACAATATCACAGGAAATGTAGAGGGTAGTGCTTGAGATACTCACTGAGTATTATATATAATTGATTCAAGTATATATTTCACTTTCAAACTGTATACTCTGACAAGATAGAAGATTTACGGGAATCACAAGAGAAAAATAGTGGACGGTAGCGACACCCGATAAGGTTTATTGTCGAGCTGGTGTGTGGAAACTAGATTATACAGTCACACGCTTGTTATAAGATACACCACGGTGTTGTGAAGTTATGGTGGTGTTGTGAGGATGATGCTGTAGTGTTGTGAGGATGTTATGGATTTTGTGATGGAGTTATGTGCATGTTAAGGATGGGACGAAGCTGTGATAATGTGTTGTGTGTTGTGCTGGTCTAGCAGATGTTGTAGGCTGTTGTTATTGTGGCTATTGTAGTGTTTTGGATATGTTATGGGCATGTTGTGGACCCTATAAAATGCTATGTTAGGTGTTATGAGATATTGTTTTTGCAGAGTGGTGTAGAGATGTTATGAAGGTGTTGTTGTTCTGGTGGAGTGTTATGGAAGGATTGTGTTATTATGGAGTGTTATGGTTGTTGTAGATTGTTGTAAGGTATTATAGAGGTCCTGTATGCCATCAGACGAGCTGGTTGGAGGGATCGTAACACCGCGGGAGTAAACAACCCGAGGCCACCATGCAGTAGGAGAGTAACACATCACAAGCTGCTAGATCTATGACCACAATGAACAGCAAATATACCCATCATGGAGAAGATTACCTCAGACGTGATCAGGTGAGTGACAAAGACCTGCAGAAGGGCTGTACAGTATGTAGGCAGTGATGTTCCTCACGCTGGGGACCTTCCACTGGCCACCTTAGGTACTCGTCTCGATTCCCTGGCTCAATGTGCAGGGGAAAAAAAATTTGCCTTGTGGTCTGTAAGGGCGGAAACGATCTTCCTGCTCGTTACCGCTGCTTACTCGCTTGTTTGCTGGTGCGACCAACACTTGGGGGAGGGGGGTTGGGGAGGGGGGTTGGAGAGAGGCGTAAAACGGCGCTTCTACCTGTGTCGCCGTCAGATCCTGCTCAGCCGTTAGTGCAGTTACTACCTTCCCCCGCTGCTCGTCAAATTCTGGCTGTGGTCTCATTAAGGCTCGGGATTCGTGGGCTGTGTCCCCAGACCTTCACCTATCGACTGTCAGTTCTCTGGTCATCTACCACTACCCCATACCACGACCGTCAGCTCATTTCCTCCGTCTGTGCCCCGGTGTTCTCCTGCCATTTCAAGACATCTGCCGCTGTCGCTCGAGTGTGGAGTTGAATGGATGCTAACCCCCCCCCCCCCCCTGAGTGTGGATCACCGTGTTCCAGAACCTTCCCCAGGGCCACTGCCGTAGGAAATATCTGTTCATTGTTTGATTCTTTTGTTGTTGATTCCTTTAATTGCTGACTCCCCTTTCATTGTCAGAGACTATCAGTTGTCGACCCCCAGTAATTGTTTAATTCCGGTAATTGTTTGATTCCATTAATTGTTTAATTCCATTAATTGTTTGCTTCCCTTAATTGTTTGACTCCATTAACTGTTTACTGCATTAATTGTTTGACTCCCGTAATTGTTATTTGATGTTTGTTGAGTGGTGTCAGAGTTTTCTTAAATTTTTTATAGTAAAGAGATGTCAATCTCAAACGGTTGTTTGCTATTCCTCAGAAAACCATGGTCCTTGACATTCCTTTATTAAGATCCTGATTAGTCTGGTAAGGGATTTCTAACCCTAAGTCCCAGGCCTTTACATAGTCCTTATCCAAAGTGTTTACAAGTGGGTAGACCAACACGACAGTAACGCCCTTGTCTGTGGGGCCTTCAGGGATTGGCATGTGAGACAAAGTTACTGACATCATGAAGAGGAGTCTGGCCACGGCGGACTGCATAGTGCACAGATGTTCAGATCCAACAAGAAGCACCCAGAATAAGTCTTGTTAATCCTTTAGAAGAACAGTAAAACGCTGTTGTGGTATTAAACATGTGCTTCTCCCAAAGTGCAGCTGGAACAAGGATGGCGGGCGGCTCAAGATAAAACCAAGAGGCAAAGTACAGGACTCTGAGCCATGAATATTGCTTTCTTCCAATAGGATCAGAGACTCCGGGAGCCTGAGGCACCAACACCCTGAAGTTCCTGAATGACCAACGTTGCAGACTTTGAAAGCACCGAGACACCAGAGTATCACGTTATTTGTTCAGCGCCTCAGTATAGCGACTCAGAGAGGGAATGTTTGCTGCTTACTGGGCTCTCGTCCTTCACCTGGGGAGCTCAAGGGAGTTATGATATGTAAGGATATATGTAAATAAGTATGAAATAGATAAAATATATATGACTTGTATTTAATCTACAGTTCTATGGGAAATGGAAGACTAATCAGAAATATTATTTGATGTGCTGCAGGAACGTGAAGTTGTGATAAATCTCAATTTGAAATATATTAGAAGTCGGGCATTTCACGAGTAAGGTTGACATTAGAATATTATTTAACAAAAGGTACAGCTATATATCTCGATTTGGAACACCGGAGTAAATTTGACCAAAAAAATGGAGTACCAGTAAAGCATTTGAGGTATGTGAAGGACCGGGATATGAGGGTTGGAATATAGGAGTTGATTATGAATAATACTGACGTACTGAGAATCGTTGATCGATAAGATTATAACCAGAGTGTCGAGGAGGAAAGAGCACCCATAACAGAAGTGTGATGAAGTGAACAGTGTTGTGTATTATAAAAGGAGAGAGTATAACTTAATGTAAACAGAGAGTATGATACAGCTACCAGGATCACCGAGTTAGGAAAGGTTTGTGTACCAGGTAGCGCAGTGAGGAATGTATATTAAGTTACAAGCAACGATGGACACCGACAAATATAAACTAGGTGAGATCTTATATTCACGAGGAGAGAAGCTTGCTAAGGCCGCATCTATAAATGATGCTCGGGGTGGGTGGGGGTCAGAGGACCAGGGAGCGGCTCGAGACATTTACTCTCTAAGTAAGACATAAAAACCAATTAATCATTTAATTATGTGCATTTTATTGTGGTATTAAAGGTGAATAATTTTTAGCAAAAAATAACAAATACGTTTAAAAAAATACGATGATGAAAACCTTTGCCAACAAACTCTACCAAAAATGACACATCCCTGATAAAAACCACCTTCAAGTTTTCTAGAATAAGTTAGCCAGAGAAACCTTTCCAGCCACACCAAGTGAAGCTTCAGCTGTATCTTGGGGTCCACGGGGAACTTATAAGAACAAGTGGGTGTCCATGGGGACTGCAACTTCTTATAAGGTGTTTTACGTTGTATTACATATTATTATATTGCTATTATAACTAAGTAAGGGACCACCTTTTAATATATAATAACACGACACAAAAGTTGGTGGAGAAGAAAGTCATTAACTCGGTATGTTTAGTGGTATTCAGCGGAAGGTTCCAGGCTTTCAGTATGTTCAGTATAATTCAGCAGGGAGTTGCAGGCTTTCGGTCGATAAATGTTTTATACCACAAACATATGATATAATAAGACTGCCAGACGCCTCTTTCTCTCTCTATTTAATTTATATTATTTAGTGTACAATAATTTATACCCGCAATTCACAATGTATTTTTCAAGGTAAAATTGTGATTTAAGTAATAAATACCCCCAGTGAACAGAACTGGCGGCCATGTTGGAATACAATTCAATATTTGATGTTTAAAGGATTCTATAAGAATATACAGTATAGCTTACTCATATAAGTGTGTCTCCATCGACAATAAGATACAGCGTCGGCACCGCTCCTTAATAGGAGTTTATATGGCCCACTTTGGGTCGAGGTGCCGTCCCAATTATAAAATATCCTGAAATTTCGGAGGGGGAGCGGGGGAGGTTCATCCTCGTAACCCCCCCTCAATACGGCCTTGTGTGTAAAGAAGACCACAGGAGTACGGTGTGAGACTGGGAGGTAAGAGAACACCACCACCACCACCACCACCGCCACCACCACCAGACAAAAGACATATTTCTTATTTCTTTCATTTATTTTGGCAAATTGACTCTGTACTTATGAGATAATCCGTAGAATGATAAAACTACACAATGGATCAACAGAACGCATGTGCAGGATCACTAGAGAGAAGAAGGTATATAGACTGGATGAATTAACAATGTTTATGTAGAGTAAAATACAAAGCCTAACTTATCCTCTAAAAACAGGAATAAATAATAATAACAAAAGCCAGATGTGTAGAGGTGAAGCAAAAGTAACCACTATTTGTTCTTGTTTTATTTCCCCAGGAGGACTAAAGGTGGGGGACGGGGCGAGGCTGAACACTCCAGTATGGTCTGTTATTTGTTTTCGTCCAGAGAGAAATAGAGAAATTAAATAAGACCAAAAGAGTCCATACGAGGGATATAATGAGGTAAAATATAGCCTGAGTGTGATGACCAGAGAACACCGAGAAGAGAAGTCACAGTCTATGGTAAACTTCCCAAACCCTCTTGAAGAAAATTGAATATAATATTAAAATGTTTAGTATATACTTTTTATATTCTTAATAGACTTAGCTTTGAACAGTGTGTGTGTGTGTGTGTGTGTGTGTGTGTGTGTGTGTTGCCTACAAGCCCCTTAATTTTAATCCTTATTTCGGTGTTAAATCAATGCAATTTACATATCAGGAGCACAGCAGATCCCATGTAGACCGATATATTGTATGTTGCTGTAGCTGTTCACTCTAATATCAAGTACTATTTACTTAGTCACTCTTCATAAATCAGACATATCGTGAACAACATGAGATGACATTTTGAAACTGTATGAATGAAGCTCCGTTAGCACAACGACCACTGGTGAAATGTCCGTTTTGAGGTCTGTCTCAGTCTCAGTTATGATCTGAAACACTCTCATTTAACGTGTATTTCACTGTTACTGTTATCATCAGTCTGTGGCTTGTTTGTATATGCCTTTCTTCTACCCAGCACGAGACATATATTAATACAGATTAATGTATTTCTTGTTATATTGAAGTATCCAGTGTGCCTGACAAGGACGACTCCCTCCTTCAGTCTTACCCCCGATGTGGCGAGCAGGCGTACCAGCTTAGGATGATGCACTGGGATCATATCAAAGCATTTCATCCAGCGTTTCAAATTGTATCGACGTTAAATATAACGATAATTTTGAGGGGACTGTACATAGTAAGTCTTATTGTACCCATGTGAGTAAAATGTTTAGCTAATTATTGAAAAATATGTTACTGTAGTTCTACTCGCCTTCATGAAAAGTTTATAAACATATTGGTGAAAAATCGTTATGCTTCTTTATTTTTTCTCATGAACTGATAAAATATAATAAATAAAACCTAATTATAATATAATATTTTCTACTATGATAAAGTTATGGTCTATGTGGGAATTAATGTCCACCTTTATCCTCCAGGTCCCTGAAGCACTGTAGTAGTGATCTTGTGTGTTATCGGACTTGGGATAACAATCCAATGTGGTATATGTAAATAATTTGCTCATTAATTAATGATTTAATGAACTAGTTGGTTTAGGGAAATGATTACGCGGAGTATACAAAAATTAGTGGTAAAAACACTGTTTGGCACACGCAAGACGGATTACTTCACGGAAAGTAGTGCGGTATTTCTTTCTCTATGGATCACGTTAATATCGTTTAATTAACACGATATCGGTGGTAGTAGTTAACTAAAAATGTGAATATGTATTTGTATTAAGAAATAGTATTATAAGGAAAAATAATAATGAATATTTAATTCTTGTTTATGTATCACTGCGCGATTGGGTCACACAATTGTACAAGGCGGTTGAAGCGCCTTGCTCATATCACACTTCATGGAAGGCAACTCTCCAAAATCTAGCAGACAGCCGGCAACCCAGAGTTATTCTATCTTCTCAGTTCCTCCAATACTCTCTACAACTCATAGCAGCCCCTAAAATAATAGCTAAGTACCTTTTTATAGTTTAGGTGATCACTTATTCTTGGGTACCGCTATTTTAAGCATACGGGGCTAGCTTAGGTAATTATATTTTATATTTTTTATTATATTTTAATAACTTAGATTTAATATCTCCAGTCCATAAAGATGTGATCAAACAAATTAATAAAACCTGTAGTGTTGGCGGAGAGGGAAGGATTGGACGACTTTGAATGGCAGGAACACAAGAAAACATGGAAGTGATTATAAACGAGATTTACAGCCAGGAAGACCAACCTGGAACACACAACTCTCCAAAAGAATTAAAAAGACTAACTAACAAATCACGAACCTTGGAACGGAAAATCGTCAAACATAATTTACACATGAAAATGAAACTCCACCAACTCACTAATATTAATGAGCAGAAGAGAAAACCTGCTGCTAACATTTACTGGCTCACACTGGCAGGTAGAATTGGTTTAGTAATTAAAAAACATTAACTGTCAAGTCTGGTGATGACACAAAACGATCTTTGTGAATTAAAAAATAGAAAAAAAAGATGCATGTGTTGCCAGAGTGACTTTTGCCCTTTACTCTGAAAATTTATTGGCATCTGCTTTTATGTTCAGACTTGTATATATTTAATTTTTATTTTTATTTTTTGTTGAATCAGGAGTCAAAGTGTCTGCTGTTTATCAATTAATCCCCAAGAAGCAGCTGATTCACCACCATCCTTAAAATTTGTGTGAGTCTTTTAATGAGACTAATGTTCCGGACGGCACTGAAAGACAACCTTGACCTCTGAATAGTCCATATTAACATCCACTGGACTATTCCGTTTGGTCCTCGTTGAGGACTCGTCTACAAACATTCTATCAATCATCACTATACATAACACCAGCCATCATCACTATACTTAACACCATCAATCATCACTATACTTAACACCATCCATCATCACTATACTTAACACCATCCATCATCACTATACATAACACCATCCATTATCACTATACTTAACACCATCTATCATACTTAACACCATCCATCATCACTATACTTAACACCATCCATCATCACTATACTTAACACCATCCATCATCACTATACATAACACCATCCATCATCACTATACTTAACATCATCCATCATCACTATACTAAACACCATCCATCATCACTATACCCATCATCACTACACTTAAACTGTCATCACTACAGTAATAAACTGAGCTTAAGTTTTTACTAATTTGAGAAGTTCCAACCTTCATTAATTATATTTACAGTGTGAATGGTGAAATTTTGAATTGACCTCAGTGGGGGTGCTGTAAGTCTGGGTCAGTATTAATAAAATGACGCCCCATAAAGTACAACAGATAACACAGTCTGTGGTGTCTGTTGTACTTTATGGGGCCCTGGACCACACGCCACGTTTATGATATTGTATAATACAAATAGGATTTGAGTATTTTTATTGTTACAATACACTTTTTGCGTTACGAGAGAGGTGTGTGGCCGAAACGCCTCTCGTAGCGTTGCAGCGCACACCTCTGTCGTAGCGGAGCGGCCGCACACCTCTCTCATAGCGTTGCGGGCGCACACCTCTGTCGTGGCGGAGCTGCTGCACACCTCTCTCGTAGCGTTGCGGGCGCACACCTCTGTCGTGGCGGAGCGGCCACACACCTCTCTCTTAGCGTTGTGGATGCACACCTCTCTCGTAGCATTGCGGACGCACACATCTCTCGTAGCGTTGCGGCCGCACACCTCTCTCTTAGCGTTGTGGATGCACACCTCTCTCGTAGCATTGCGGATGCCCACATCTCTCGTAGCATTGCGGACGCACACCTCTCTCGTAGCGTTGCGGACGCACACCTCTCTCGTAGCGTTGCGGACGCGCACCTCTCTCGTAGCGTTGTGGCAGCACACCTCTCTCGTAGTGGAGCGGCCACACACCTCTCTCGTAGCGTTGCGGACGCACACCTCTTTTGCAGCGGAGCAGCTGCACACCTCTCTCGTAGCGGAGCAGCCGCACACCTCTCTCGTAGCCTTGTGGACGCACACCTCTCTCGTAGCGTTGCGGCAGCACACCTCTCTCGTAGCGTTGCAGACGCACACCTCTCTCGTAACGGAGCGGCCGCACACCTCTCTCGTAACGGAGCGCCCACACACCTCTCGTAACGGAGCGGCCGCACACCTCTCTTGTAGCGTTGCGGACGCACACCTCTCTCAGCGGAGTGGCCGCACACCTCTCTCGTAGCAGTGCGGCCGCACACCTCTCTCGTAACGGAGCGGCCACACACCTCTTGTAACGGAGCGGCCACACACCTCTCGTAGCGGCGCGGCCGCACACCTCTCTCGTAGCAGAGTGGCCGCACACCTCTCTCGTAGTGTTGCGGCCACACAACTCTCGTAGCGTTGCAGCCGCACACCTCTCTATTAGCGGAGCGGCTGCACACCTCTCTCATAGCGTTGAGGCCGCACACCTCTCTAGTAGCGGAGAGGCCACACACCTCTCTCGTAGCGTTGAGGCTGCACACCTCTCTCGTAGCGGAGCGGCCGGCCACCTCTCTTGTAGCGGAGTGGCCGCACACCTCTCTCGTAGCGTTGAGGCCGCACACCTCTCTAGTAGCGGAGCAGCCGCACACCTCTCTCGTAGCGTTGAGGCCGCACACCTCTCTAGTAGCGGAGCAGCCGCACACCTCTCTCGTAGCGTTGAGGCCGCACACCTCTCTAGTAGCGGAGCAGCCACACACCTCTCTCGTATGCGTTGAGGCCGCACACCTCTCTCGTAGCGGAGTGCCAGCACACCTCTCTCGTAGCGTTGAGGCCGCACACCTGTCTAGTAGCAGAGTGGCCGCACACCTCTCTCTTAGTGTTGAGGCCGCACACCTCTCTCGTAGCATTGAGGCTGCACACCTCTCTTGTAGGGTTGCGGCAGCACACCTCTCTCGTAGAGTTGAGGCCGCACACCTCTCTTGTAGGGTTGCGGCAGCACACCGCTCTCGGAGCCTTGAGGCCGCACACCTCTCTAGCAGTGGAGCACCCGCACACCTCTCTAGCAACGTTGAGGCCGCACACCTCTCTAGTAGCGGAGCGGCCGCACACCTCTCTCGTAGCATTTACTTTTAATTTTTATTCTTAGTAGCATCGTCCTTGACTGTACTCGACCAAATTGTAAACATAGCTTTTTAGCTGATGTATAAAAATGACTCAGCACCTGCCATTATTAATAAAATACACCGTAAGGATAACCAGCGTAAGAGACCCTTTCTCAGGCTCTTCTTATTGGTGCAGGCCAGCCGGGGTTCACTGTTTGTGGCGGCTGATGTAAAGTTTATCCTAAACCCCGTTATACTTATATTAACACTAACTAAACTTTGATATACTGTAGTTAGTTGCTGATAGAGATGAATATTTTCACTAACAATCTAATAATTCCTGGAGAAAAATCACTTAAAGTTAGACCCATTTAACCTAAGTTAGGGTCATCCACTTTGTAAAAATTATAAAATGTTGATAAAAATCTCGGTTCAGTATTTCCCTCCGCTGCTCTTAATCATAATACCGGGTTTCATCAGTGTCTCATCCCAGCAACAGGTAGCCACTCGCGCCGCAGCCTCACACAACCATCACCACTGGTGTCCGCGCCATCTGCCTAATATTAATAGTCATAAATCTTATAATATGCAGGGCGAGCCTCCGCTTGTGTACAAGGTACACTGTGTCATTGTTCATTCCCGTTGTTGTGTACACGAACCTAGTAATATACCGAGTTACAGACATAGGTAAACGCTTCTGTAAACCTGGGTGACGTGATATTGTTGGTCGAGGGACGTAAAATGTTTGGGGACAAAGGCCCAAAATCATTACGGTTCTAAACCCAGAGACAAACGACGAGACGTGTCAGGTGAGCAGCTCAACCCTGAGCCTCGCCCACTGAAATACGACACCCATCATCTTGACTGACACTTGCGTCACACTGGTGCATCTTGCGCTAAGATATACACCTCCAGTTTCTATCTCGGAATAAGTAGGAGGTGTGTACAATGTCTCTCTTGTTGGGGCGTGTCACCATGAGTGGTTTATGGCAAGAATAATTGTGTTTTGTGACGACAATTATAATAATGTGATGAAAATAGCGTGTGATAGTGGTAGTGTTGGCGTGTGATAGTGGTAGTGTTGGTGTGTGATAGTGGTAGTGTTGGTGTGTGATAGTGGTAGTGTTGGTGGGTGATAGTGGTAGTGTTGGCGTGTGATAGTGGTAGTGTTGGTGGGTGATAGTGGTAGTGTTGGCATGTGATAGTGGTAGTGTTGGCGTGTGATTGTGGTAGTGTTGGCGTGTGATAGTGGTAGTGTTGGTGTGTGATAGTGGTAGTGTTGGTGTGTGATAGTGGTAGTGTTGGTGGGTGATAGTGGTAGTGTTGGCGGGTGATAGTGTTAGTGTTGGCGTGTGATAGTGGTAGTGTTGGCGGGTGATAGTGGTAGTTGTTGGCGGGTGATAGTGGTAGTGTTGGCGTGTGATAGTGGTAGTGTTGGCGAGTGATAGTGGTAGTGTTGGTGTGTGATAGTGGTAGTGTTGGTGTGTGATAGTGGTAGTGTTGGTGTGTGATAGTGGTAGTGTTGGTGGGTGATAGTGGTAGTGTTGGAGTGTGATAGTGGTAGTGTTGGTGGGTGATAGTGGTAGTGTTGGCGTGTGATAGTGGTAGTGTTGGAGTGTGATAGTGGTAGTGTTGGCGTGTGATAGTGGTAGTGTTGGTGTGTGATAGTGGTAGTGTTGGTGTGTGATAGTGGTAGTGTTGGTGGGTGATAGTGGTAGTGTTGGCGGGTGATAGTGGTAGTGTTGGCGTGTGATAGTGGTAGTGTTGGCGTGTGATAGTGGTAGTGTTGGTGGGTGATAGTGGTAGTGTTGGCGGGTGATAGTGGTAGTTGTTGGCGGGTGATAGTGGTAGTGTTGGCGTGTGATAGTGGTAGTGTTGGCGAGTGATAGTGGTAGTGTTGGTGGGTGATAGTGGTAGTGTTGGTGGGTGATAGTGGTAGTGTTGGCGTGTGATAGCGGTAGTGTTGGCGTGTGCTAGTGGCAGTGTTGGTGTGTGACACTGTCGGTGTGTGATACTGTCGGTGTGTGACAGTGTCGGTGTGTGACAGTGTCGGTGTGTGATAATGTTGGTGTGTGACAATGTTGGTGTGTGACAGTGTTGGTGTGTGACAGTGTTGGTGTGTGATAGTGTTGGTGTGTGACACTGCCGGTGTGTGACACTGCCGGTGTGTGACAGTGTCGGTGTGTGACAGTGTCGGTGTGTGACAGTGTTGGTGTGTGACAGTGTTGGTGTGTGATAGTGTTGGTGTGTGACAGTGTTGGTGTGTGATAGTGTTGGTTTGTGAAACTGCCGGTGTGTGACAGTGTCGGTGTTTGACAGTGTTGGTGTGTGACAGTGTTGGTGTGTGATAGTGTTGGTGTGTGACACTGCCGGTGTGTGACAGTGTTGGTGTGTGACAGTGTTGGTGTGTGACACTGCCGGTGTGTGACACTGCCGGTGTGTGACATTGTTGGTGTGCGACAGTGTTGGTATGTGACAGTGTTGGTGTGTGTTAGTGGTAGTGACCATTTTTGTGAGGACTGAGGATGTATTCTGCCTGTTAAATGTTTTCATTTGTTGTTTTTGTTTCTCTCACAACATTTGTCGTGTTAGTTGACGGTGATCGGTGTGTCCACGGCAGAAGCACTTTTTCCCGGATAAAATAAAACTGCTTCTGTATTGGTCGTGTCATACTATCTCTCGGTGTTACTTGTTGAGTATACAGCCATCAACTTCTGCCAGACCATTACACTGTAACTCTGAAAATATTGAGAATTGACAATTTGGTCATTTAGTTATTTATCTTTATTTATGACTTAGGAATACACCCAATGGATCCTTCAACCTCTTCCTAGTCACAACATATGGAGGAGAGATTAAGGCTTATAAAATGTCACTGACTTGACTTACGAGAATGTAACTTGCATTGCTGGAATTCTTGTAAGATAGCAATTAATATGAGTATAAACATCCTTTATTTTGCACCCCCCCCCCCCCTCCTCACCACACACACACAGGGGGAATTAGCCTTTTTGTTTGGAGGGGGTGTAGGGGTCACTTTTATCCCCCCAATAGACCCTTCTCCCTGCGGGAGTGGGGTTTTATTTATTGCTTATAAAATGTCATTGACTTGACTTAGGAGAATAAAACTTTTGCATTGCTTGAATTCTCGTAAGATAGCGGTTAATTTGAGTATAAACATCAATTATTTTGCACCATACATAATAATGTTAGTAATCAACTTAGTACATTTGAGTACAGGCTGTGATTATTTATGTGGTTGCAGTTTCAAAGCTTTGTGGCATCATTAATGTATAATGAGTCTCCATATGTCTCTGGTTTATTCATTGATCAGTTGGCCAAGTACAAAAGTAGCGCCCTGTTGAGCTATCGTGTTAAATGAAATAACACAACGGTTTAGTAGGGCTGTTAATGTGTGTGTTGTGTAAGTGTCTTGGCATGTCACCTCACCACCTGACTCCTGAACAAACTCTTCATCAACTTCTTCAAATCCTACAATGTGCTTGGCAAGCTAAACACACACACACACACACACACACACACACACACACACACACACACACACACACACACACGGGACTTAAGGCAACAGGTATCCAGTGGGGGTCTTGTTGTGTGACTGCATTTTTTTTCTTTTTTACGGGAATTAGCCCACCCGGGCACAGGTCGAACAAACCACAACGGGGCCTAGGGGGCAAAAAAATAAAAACAGAAAGAAATAAAATATTTGAAAAGAAAAAGGTTATACACCACGAAGATGCCTGAAAATCAGCTTTTTATAGTGAGGCAGATTGTATGAATATGGAAACACAGAAGAAGGCAGAGCATTCCACAGTTTGGCTGTGTGAGGAAAGGATGCACTATAACAGGTTATTCTAATGTGACCGACATCCACAGACAAACGGTGGGTACCGTAGGCAAGGCATGTGTTACGGGCCCACGGCCTTGCCGACGGTACACAGGATGCCAAAGCCACCGAACATTGCCCGTTAAAGTACCTGTAAAAAAGAGAGAGTGAAGCAACATTGCGGCAAAGAGAAAGGGAAGAAAGTTTGTTAACTGAAGGAGGAGAGTTAATAAGACGAAATGCCTTTGATTCCACCCTATCTAACAGTTGGACAGAAGAGCCATCCCAGATATGAGAACAGTACTCCAAGTTAGAACGAATGAATCCCTTATATACTTGAAGCAACTGCCCAGGAGTGAAGTAGCTATGGCGTTCAAGGTCGACTGAGAAAATGGGAGTTCAAGATTGTTTCGAAGATCTTAGAAAGAGATGAAGTTGGGGCAATGGGGGGATAGTTAGAAGGATTAGAATATTCACCCTTCTTCGGGATGGGCTGAACCAAGGCATGTTCCCAAGAAGAGGGAAAAGTTTGGGTTTTGAGGCAGAGGCGAAAGAGGTGAGCATGCACAGGAGCCAGGCTTCAGCACACTCCCTCAGAACAAGAGGGGTATTCCGTCTGGTCCATGCGCCTTACTCACATCCAACCAGGAGAACACACCGGCAACCCTGCGAGTGGAGATTATAGGAAAGTGCATAGGTTCAGTAGGAGAGGCAAGGGTAGGAGGGATAGAGTGGGAATCATCTAAGGTGGAATTGGAGAAGAATAAGGTGCCAAAGAGATTCCCTTTGTAAGGGGGGAATTGGTTATTGAGTTATCAGGTCGGAAGAGAGGAGGGTTACAACTTTGCTCATTTATGCTTATATTTATCACAATCTCCCTAAAAATACTTTAGGTTTGTGTTTATTAAAGACATCTTCAGGTCATTAGACCCGCTAATCCCCCACCCAAGACAGGGTGACCCAACATTCCATCAGAAGGTCAGTAATATGAGACCACTAATCCCCCACCCTACCTCCACCTGACATTGAGTCAGGTCAGGTCCCTTCCAAAAATACTTTCATCTTTATTCAAGACATTTTCAGAAAATTCTCCCGATTATCAGCCCCGGAAAATTTGTTCCTAAAGCGGGAAATTAATAATAACATCCTAAATAATTACATCCAACACAAAATACCACCCGTGACTTTTTTATGGGGGGTAAATATGATGCGGCTCAAGAACACACCTTGCCTGGTAACACTACACGTCCGGGCAGTTTTAGACAAAACAACAAAATATTACTGTTAAAATTCTAGACAGTAATTTGAAATTAATTTTTTCACTACCTTTCCCAGATGTTTCAGTAATGTTCAGTGATTTACAGTTGAAAATCAAAAACAATAATGTCTCATGTATTGCCAGATAAAAGTAATAAGTAAAATACCAGATAAACTTATTAACTCTGAGTGACAATTTCTAAATAAAATGTAAACAAAAAAATATTTACCAGAAGATATTTACATTACACTCCTTTAGCTTTTCAGGGAATGAGTTTTCATGCCTTAACTTTTCTGGGGAAGAACTAGATTACTTGTTTCTTCAGATTGTTACGCCGTCTCTTAATTTACTTACATTTCCAGGCTCTAGGCGTAACCAAACAAAAAGTGAAGTAAGTTGTAAGAGAATAAAAATAAGTAAAGTAAACCTTTAAGCATTTAATTGATTAAATATTAACACAATGAAGAGCCTCGCAGGCTGTCACAACAAATTGATTCACCATCGAGACTTAAAACACAAGTGATACAAAACATCGAAACATCAAAAGAATAAAAATAAAGCATTGGATTACGTTAACACTGAATTACTTGAATACAACTAAGCAAATACTGATGGACACAAACAGAGACATAAATAGGTACTCGCATAGATATACCACATTGGTGGCGACAGGAACAACACAAATAAATGACGTATAAGTGACAAGTGACACTCAAAGGATGTGGACTGTATGACAGGAGAATTGAACTGCCTCAAGTCAGTTGGTGGGTCCTATATATAAGGTCGGCTCCCGCCACGCGACCCGCCGGTGGGTCGTTTAACGATGCAGATGGTCGTTAGAGAACAAAGAATGCTGGTTACAATACAAAATAAAGAAATAAGATGGGCTTGAACAAATAATGACAGTTAAATCCTTAACAGCACAGGGTAAGGTGACTAGAATATATAATGGTAAATTTAACACATCATTACAGGAATAATATGGAACATGGGAGGATATTATATATAAAAAAATAGAAAAAGTTCGACACGGTCGTAACAAGATCCAAATTGATGAATAGAAAGTTAAAGAATGCATGTTGAAGTGCTCTCTCTGGACTGCCAACATTTTAATCTTCTGTTACTTGACTCTCAAATTTATTTCCCCATGAAAACTGTCATCAAACTTTTATTCATGTTCTTTTATACACCAATTGTCGGGGAAAAAATCATTAAAAAATACTATTTCATTCTATAGTTTTTGTTCATCGCCAGCAGGTGATAACACTGAGCAAATATGTAAATGATTAACCGCTTTTACCTTCATGTGTTTTATTTTTTACACCTGTAGCGTCTAAAGTGTGAGAACTATAAATGGTTGTAAGATGAACAATACACTGTAGGAATTGTCTTATAGAGTAACAGTTGAGGTGCTCGGTGACAACTATCGTGGCGGAGTCAACAACATTCATTATAGACCTGCCAGGGCTCCATCACTGTGGATGTCTTGAGTGGATTGTTCCTGTTTATAAATATCTCCATCATTTTCATCTGTCGTCTTTGTTCATCTATTTTTTTCTATCTTATTCTCTATGCAATACTTCAACAAACTGCGAAGAAAAGTATCTCTGATATACCTGTTATATAACCTTGATATCATTAACTATCATCTTATCAATGATGACTTCAATTATTTAAGTTCCTCGTTATTATGCTGATCTTATAGATTAGTTTCTTCCCTCCAAATCTATTTGCCTTATATAAGGACTCAAACACTTCTTTGTCATTTTTTCTTCATTTCATAAATTTTATTACTTTATAATTAGTATTTTATCTAGTGTTATAATTTTCGCAGTAGCCAATTCCACCATCGTGAACGTCAAACACGAACGTGTAAATTTCGTTTAGGATACTAAAAGATATTCTTTAGGCATCATGAGAGGACTTCAGGAGAAGATGATATTGGTGCCTTATGACTCCGGGTCTGGATCTGTGCCATTCTTAATGACTCCATCCATTTTGTTCACTCGAGGTCACAAGAGGGATTGTCCTCAAGTCTCACTTGAGGCCACATGAGATAGATTGTCCTCAAGTCTCACTCGAGGCCACATGAGAGAGATTGCCTTCAAGTCTCACTCGAAGCCATATGAGAGAGAGATTGTCCTCAAGTCTCACTCCAGGCCACAGGAGAAAGTGTTTCCCTAAGTCTCTCTACTTTGAAGAAACAAATTTTCTTCGATGGTTCATTCTGGATTCAGTTGCTCTTCCACTTTTTTTCTACAATAAAATGGCCTCCAGCCTCCCCCAATAGTCATACCTTCGCCACCATTTTATTACCTTAATATTAAATATCCTTATACATAAGTAGCTATCTTAGCTGTGTTGGGTTAGTTGAGCCGCAGATCTATGCGGCATTCAGTGACTGTAGCCTCATAGTCAATATCTACAACTGCTGTCGGCTTTGGGGCCGATGCTCTCGTTCCCCTGAGGCAGAGCAAAGCCGACCGAAGGAGAGAGAAGGACAGTCGACATCTCATCCAGGCTGTAACATAACTTTTGGGCTGCTGCTTCTGTTCGGATATCACCTCCGCGAGTCTGGCGTAAAAGCATCTTGCACTTGGTCCCATCCCACCAGAGGTTGTGAACACTAGAGAAGTGAAGCTGCCTTGATGGACGTTCTTAATTCTCTCCCCGTATGCCCTTATCTTGTCGTTTTCGTTCCTCCTGTGTGCAGCATCGAGAGCTAAGTTACGGTGACAGGCGGCTAGGGGATCAAAAATCCTAATGTCGAAGAAGGCTCACTGTCCCCGCGTCCAGAATCCTCGAGCACTGACATCAACACGGGCGTCGTTGGATGTGTTTGAAGTTCCTATACTGATGAACTTTAGTTTCTTGTCTCACGAGTCGATAGTTCTTGCAGTGCATCAAAGGAAGGCTAAAGTAGACACATCACAACACTGACTGAAGTTTTCACCGTCTTGCCATCCTATACCTCCAGGCAGTATGCTACACTATGGTACAGTATATACCATGACTACTAGAGAGATAATTATACTGTTATAGATTCATCTACCTGAATTCAGCCTCGGGAGTGACTACGTGCTGCCCGGGTAATAGATTGTCTCGGATAATGACACACAATGTTTGACGTGTCAGATTTAGAGACACAGAAAAGTAGATGATACATGTATTGGCTGGAGTAGATTACCTTGACATAGTAGGAGAAGCTAAACTAATGAACAGTTGGTCTATAAGTTGAATTTGTTGTACGTTTGGCCCTGTAGTCTGAACAGGTGTTTAGGTCTCCACTGGAAGCTTTTCCCTAAAGTTATCAGGAGGATTTGAAACTTTAAGGCCGCTGAATATGTCCTTATAGCTTTTAATGAAACTCTGTCAACATAGACATAATTAAGATTTTTATGATGCTAAACATTCTTAACTGGCCTGGCCTCGCCCCGCCCCGCCCCGCCCCGCCCCGCCCCAGTTACCGGAGATGTCACTGCTGTACATCACCCAACAACCTGTGTGTAACTACTGCACATCCCGTACACTATACACCCATAAGCCATATGTCATTTCTTGCTGGTCGACCTCATGTCCCCAGTTGTCACCTTTCCTCTCCCAGCTGCTGTTGTCCCCTCCACCAGCTGCCTCTCTCCTGTCTCCTGTGTGTCAACCTTCCTCCTACTTTTGTTTCCATCCTCCCAACATAGTTGTTAGCTTCCCACCTCCCCAGCTGCCATCATCTTTCCTCTCCCAGCTGCCATCTTCCCTCCTCTCCCAGCTGCCATCATCTTTCCTCTCCCAGCTGCCATCTTCCCTCCTCTCACAGCTGTCATCATCTTTCCTCTCCCAGCTGCCATCGTCCTTCCTCTCCCAGCTGCCATCTTCCCTCCTCTCCCAGCTGCCATCGTCCTTCCTCTCCCAGCTGCCAGCTTCCCTCCTCTCCCAGCTGCCATCTTCCCTCCTTTCCCAGATGACATCGTCCTTCCTCTACCAGCTGCCATTACCCCCCCCCTCTCCCAGATGCCATCTTCCCTCCTTTCCCAGCTGCCATCTTCCCTCCTTTCCCAGCTGCCATCTTCCCTCCTCTCCCAGCTGCCATCTTCCCTCCTCTCCCAGCTGCCATCTTCCCTCCTCTCCCAGCTGCCATCTTCCCTCCTCTCCCAGCTGCCATCTTCCCTCCTCTCCCAGCTGCCATCTTCCCTCCTCTCCCAGCTGCCAGCTTCCCTCCTCTCCCAGTTGCCATCTTCCCTCCTCTCCCAGCTGCCATCTTCCCTCCTCTCCCAGCTGCCATCTTCCCTCCTCTCCCAGCTGCCAGCTTCCCTCCTCTCCCAGCTGCCAGCTTCCCTCCTCTCCCAGCTGCCAGCTTCCCTCCTCTCCCAGCTGCCAGCTTCCCTCCTCTCCCAGCTGCCAGCTTCCCTCCTCTCCCAGTTGCCATCTTCCCTCCTCTCCCAGCTGCCATCTTCCCTCCTCTCCCAGCTGCCATCTTCCCTCCTCTCCCAGCTGCCATCTTCCCTCCTCTCCCAGCTGCCATCTTCCCTCCTCTCCCAGCTGCCATCTTCCCTCCTCTCCCAGCTGCCATCTTCCCTCCTCTCCCAGCTGCCAGCTTCCCTCCTCTCCCAGCTGCCGTCTTCCCTCCTCTCCCAGCTGCCGTCTTCCCTCCTCTCCCAGCTGCCATCTTCCCTCCTCTCCCAGCTGCCATCTTCCCTCCTCTCCTAGCTGCCATCTTCCCTCCTCTCCCAGCTGCCATCTTCCCTCCTCTCCTAGCTGCCATCTTCCCTCCTCTCCCAGCTGCCATCTTCCCTCCTCTCCCAGCTGCCATCTTCCCTCCTCTCCCAGCTGCCATCTTCCCTCCTCTCCCAGCTGCCATCTTCCCTCCTCTCCCAGCTGCCATCTTCCCTCCTCTCCCAGCTGCCAGCCTCCCTCCTCTCCCAGCTGCCATCTTTCCTCCTCTCCCAGCTGCCATCTTCCCTCCTCTCCCAGCTGCCATCTTCCCTCCTCTCCCAGCTGCCATCTTCCCTCCTCTCCCAGCTGCCATCTTCCCTCCTCTCCCAGCTGCCATCTTCCCTCCTCTCCTAGCTGCCATCTTCCCTCCTCTCCCAGCTGCCATCTTCCCTTCTCTCCTAGCTGCAATCTTCCCTCCTCTCCCAGCTGCCATCTTCCCTCCTCTCCCAGCTGCCAGCCTCCCTCCTCTCCCAGCTTCCATCTTCCCTCCTCTCCCAGCTGCCAGCCTCCCTCCTTTCCCAGCTGCCATCTTCCCTCCTCTCCCAGCTGCCAGGTTCCCTCCTCTCCCAGCCTCCCTCCTCTCCCAGCTGCCATTTTCCCTCCTCTCCCAGCTGCCATCTTCCCACCTCTCCCAGCTGCCAGCTACCCTCCTCTCCCAGCTGCCATCTTCCCTCCTCTCCCAGCTGCCATCTTCCCTCCTCTCCCAGCTGCCAGCTTCCCTCCTCTTCCAGCTGCCATCTTCCCTCCTCTCCCAGCTGCCAGCTTCCCTCCTCTCCCAGCTACCATCTTCTCTCCTCTTTTAGCTGCCATCTTCCCTCCTCTCCCAGCTGCCAGCTTCCCTCCTCCCTTGACACAATATCTAGCTGGTTATCTCAAGACAAACTTGTTAGCTCACCAAACTTTCTACAGCCTAACTTTTGACTCATATACATGAAGGTCTAACACCCATAACGACACTTTCCAACTTTGTTCATTTATGTATTAATCTTCGTCGGTCGTGCGTCTCATATTAAGAGGGAGACAAGTTCTTCCCCCGAGAGCCTCGTATCGTCATGCTGGCTCTGTAACCACTTGTTATCTTCCTCATGACTCCTGTAACACACCTGGTTGACTGGTAACTCATGACAACCACTTGTTACCTTCCTCATGACTTCTGTAACACACCTGGTTGACTGGTAACTCATGACAACCACTTGTTATCTTCCTAGTGACTCCTGTAACACACCTGTTTGACTGGTAACTCATGGGACACACTTACTTATTGATAAATGATGCTGTCAAATTCACCCACAACCAAACATTAACAGGTCAGTGAAGTATAACTCCTGACCTATTATAATATATGTAAAGAGGAACAATAACGTATAATAAGAGGAGTAGTGTGCAGGCAGGTGACACTTCCCCTTCAGCTGTCACCACGATCTGTTAGTAGGAAACAACAAGAAGTGAATGAAAGAAGAGGCGCAGTACGAACACGACTCGGCCATAAATCGACGTCGACCATCAATTCTTCACAGTCGACTCCAGAACTACCGCTGAATATTTCCTCACTGCTCTGCTGCAATACACCCACCCACTTCTCTCCCTTCTCTCAAACTATCTCACGATGTCTGATTTTTTTATATTATAATTGACGTCATATATATACAGAGTATGTCGTTATTCTGTATATATGAAGATAAAAATAAGGAAAGAGGAAAAATTAATCTTTTGAGCTGAACATCAAGACACTGGACACAAGGTGATGCTGACAATATACTCATAATGATAGAGGCAAGTGAAGGAACCTACTGAGAGATACAGTAGTGGACTGGTACAGGAGCAGGGCGCCAGAGACCAACCATTACAACCATACAGAAGGGAGGCTGTGTGGTGACAGGTGATGCTGTGTGGTGACAGGTGAGGCTGTGTGGTGACAGGTGATGCTGCGTGGTGACAGGTGAGGCTGTGTGATGACAGGTGATGCTGTGTGGAGACAGGTAAGGCTGTGAGGTGACAGGTGAGGCTGTGTGGTGACAGGTGATGCTGTGTGGTGACAGGTGTTGCTGTGTGGTGACAGGTGAGCCTGTGTAGTCACAGGTAAGGCTGTGTGGTGACTGGTAGTGCTGTGTGGTGACAGGTGAGGGTGTGTTGTGACAGGTGATGCTGTGTGGTGAACAGTGATGCTGTGTGGTGACAGGTGAGGCTGTGTGGTGACAGGTGTTGCTGTGTGGTGACAGGTGTTGCTGTGTGGTGACAGGTGAGGCTGTGTGATGACAGGTGATGCTGTGTGGAGACAGGTAAGGCTGTGAGGTGACAGGTGATGCTGTGTGGTGACAGGTGATGCTGTGTGGTGACAGGCGAGGCTGTGTGGTGACAGGCGAGGCTGTGTGGTGACAGGTGAGGCTGTGTGGTGACAGGTGAGGCTGTGTGGTGACACGTGATGCTGTGTGGTGACAGGTGTTGCTGTGTGGTGACAGGTGAGGCTGTGTGGTGACAGGTGATGCTGTGTGGTGACAGGTGAGGCTGTGAGGTGTCAGGTGAGGTTATGTGGTGTCAGGTGAGGTTATGTGGTGCCAGGTGATGCTGTGTGGTGTCAGATGAGGTTATGTGGTGTCAGGTGAGGTTATGTGGTGCCAGGTGATGCTGTGTGGTGTCAGATGAGGTTATGTGGTGTCAGGTGAGGTTATGTGGTGTCAGGTGAGGTTATGTGGTGTCAGGTGAGGTTATGTGGTGTCAGGTGAGGCTGTGTGGTGTCAAGTGATGCTGTGTGGTGACAGGTGAGGCTGTATAGTGACAGGTGATGCTATGTGGTGACAGGTGATGCTGTGTGGTGACAGGTGATGCTGTGTGGTGAACAGTGATGCTGTGTGGTGACAGGTGATGCTGTGTGGTGACAGGTGCGGCTGTGTGGTGTCAGGTGAGGTTATGTGGTGTCAGGTGAGGTTATTTGGTGTCAGATGAGGTTATGTGGTGTCAGGTGAGGTTATGTGGTGTCAGGTGAGGTTATGTGGTGTCAGGTGATGCTGTGTGGTGTCAGGTGAGGTTATGTGGTGTCAGGTGAGGTTATGTGGTGTCAGGTGAGGCTGTATGGTGTCAAGTGAGGCTGTGTGGTGACAGGTGAGGCTGTATAGTGACAGGTGATGCTGTGTGGTGACAGGTGATGCTGTGTGGTGACAGGTGAGGCTGTGTGGTGACAGGTGAGGCTGTGTGGTATCAGGTAAGGCTGTGTAATGACAGGTGATGCTGTGTGGTGACAGGTGATGCTGTGTGGTGACTGGTAATGCTGTGTGGTGACAGGTGAGGCTGTGTGGTGACAGGTGATGCTGCGTGGTGACAGGTGAGGCTGTATAGTAACAGGTGATGCTGTGTGGTGACAGGTGATGCTGTGTGGTGACAGGTGATGCTGTGTGGTGACAGGTGTTGCTGTGTGGTGTCAGGTGAGGCTGTGTGGTGTCAGGTAATGTTATGTGGTGTCAGGTGAGGGTGTGTGGTGTCAGGTGATGCTGTGTGGTGACAGGTGATACTGTGTGGTGTCACGTGAGCTGTGTGGTGTCAAGTATGATCGTGTGGGCAGGTGAACGACAGGCACACACACACTGGAGGGATCAAACAATAAATAAAGATGAAAAAGGTGAGAGAGAAGAGAGGGAGAGAAGGGAGAGTAAATGTGTGTAGTACAGTGCTTGACCGCCGTAAAATTGGAGGTTTTAAAGAATTTGAAATTAAGGCCAAAGTCTTAATACAAGCCTTCATGTATATCGTTAGTCAGACTTATTTGTGGTATAACAGGAGGTAGAGGGTGAGGTAAGTGTAGTGGGTCTGCTTGAGGTGTAGTGAACTGTGGGTCAGAAGACGTCACCACCACCTCGTATGAATGGTCACTCAACATCAGTCATACGGTAAATCGCTTATAAACTTTTCCTCGTCAATGTTATCAGTCTTTTTACAGCTTCATATAATAACTAAACCCCAACGTAACATTTCTGAGACATTATATTTTTTAAATGCGTTTCTAAGACGTATAACAATCAGTGGCCGCGTCGGGTGAGGTGTGTGGATCTCCAGTATTAAGCTCTGAATACAGTATATAAGCCAGTTGGCGGGAGAGAGGCGGAGGACCCAGAGTGGTTCTTGATAAGTTGCTGGAAATTAGTTAAGGGAAAGTCGTACTTTAGAGCTAATAACAGTATTTTGACTTTATATACGTGGAGGTGGCGCCAACATTTTGTGACAAATATTTCCTGATGAAAGGTGTTGTGGGGGGAGGGGGGGGCAGGTCGAGGCTGCCTTATTAGATGGCGGAGAGGAATGAAGAAACGAGACGAGGACGGAAATCAATACAGGAGGGGGGAGGGAGGGGGTAATAGGTGGGAGGAGAAGGGGAAGGGAGGAGAGGAAGGGGAAGGGAGGAGGGGAAGGGAAGGAGGGGATGGGGAAGGTGTAAGACGTGGGAGGAGGAGAGGGAGGGGGGGCAAGGGAAGAAGGGGAGGAGGAGAGGAAGGGACTTTTTTGTGGCCTCTGAAATACTCGTAAACCAGAATAAATTTAACAAAATAAAAGCTGCTATAAATTCAACATAAACCAATCATAAAAAAGCTAAATGATAATGAAAGAGTTTTGTTGACCAAGACTTAACGATACTTTGCTCTAAGTATTCACGAGGCCTCAGAATTATTTGAACAGATAATCATAAAAAAACAAAACAAAGATAAAAACAATCTTATAAATAACTTCTAAGAGAATGAGTTGCAAGATATAGGAAAACCTGTGAGACTTGATCATTATACTTTATGTTGTTCGGAGTTGAGAACATTACAGTGATAACATATACACTAAAATAATATGATTCTCTAGCTTTAATTTTATTTCACTTACACTTTACAGAGTTTAATCTCTCATAATATTTTGTCAAATGTTGTTGGAATTACTAACCTTGTTAAGCGCTTAAATACCTTAGTTGTTGAACAACAATTATGGTACAGGACAATGAACGTCCCTCTGTATTTGTTTTACCAAGACTGATGGTATATATAGACTCAGGCTTATAGTTGTGCGTGAATATAACAAAGCCACGAGTGTTAAACAATATACTGCACAAGTTATCTGTTGCAGGGAAGACAAATAAGACTTCTTCGTTTACTCGACATATATTGCAAAATATTTCATCGTCATTCTGTCCCCAAGGTGAAGAATTTTCAAGAGAATTTTCCAAAACTGACCAGAAAATGAATTCAAATGTTTTCTCCTACTGAGCAGAGCAACTCTTCAAAGGTTTTCTTTGTTGTAGAGATAATAACAGGTGTGTTTCTACCACTAAACACCTGTGGATCGGGGAGTAATACTTATTTGGGAAGAGTTTTATTGTAGAAGACAGTTCATTGATTAAAGTTTATTACTGAGTGATGAAGATAGTGAAGGTAACGTCAGACGGAACAAAACACCTGGTAACATAAAACCCGACAATCAAAGGCTGGAGGAAAGTCAAGTCCTTAACTTTCCTTAAAGTTCAGGACCAGGTAGCATAAGAAGTCCCCCAAAATAGATGATACGACGTCCTGAAGTAACACAATTTGGACAATATTCTAGAATTAAATGACAACATTCTCTATTTTCCTCTTATCCTTCCTGATAACAAGTTCTTTATAAAAAATTTATGAAGGAAAGTATTGTGTTACGACCATTGACCACACCGATGAAGATGACAGTGACAATGACAAGAGTTGAATGGGTCAGAGAATACGAAGAGAAGTGTAATTTTCAAACTGATGTACTGAAGGTGAACTATTGTATTTTGTTTACACTTCTGTAACCTACCAGTGTTCTCCTCTGATGTTTTCTATTTTCGTGTCTCTGGATTATTAACTTCTTGTTACTCAGCAAACGTAATTGCTGTAATTCGCTCCAAAAAGTATCTTTACGGAGGGTCTGATGAATTTCAAATTGAACACTGCGACTCCTGTTGTCTCGGTAGGGTTGTCAAAATCTTTCGTCCATTGTGTCATATTGTTTCACACAAAATCGCATAGATACATTACGGAGCGAGTTATACGTCAGTAAACTAAATAAAAAAAATCTTACTTTGTGATATTGAAGGGTGAATATTACGAGTACAGTAAATAAGTCTCCAGCAGCGTTTTATAGTCCTGTATAGTCAGCCTCACAACATTGTGTATAAGGTGGGAGTTCATCCTCTAACAGTCTAACTTATCCCTCTGGTATAATATAAAGGTTTTACTGTGTTAATATAACTCTCCTTCTCCATTACCAGCATATACTATAGTCTGTTCATTATGGCAATGCCACACTCGGCCCCGCCCACCAATATGATGTATGATTTTGTGATTGGATAATGTGGCAGAATTCTCTATGGAAGCAAATTTTTGTCAATCTACAGCACTTGATAATTTGTTTGTTTTCTAACTGGTCAATCACAAGCCAAGGTGAGAGAAAGAGGGCGGTGCTATTGATCACTTCCATAATGAACAGACTATAGATTGTATAAAATCATCAGCTGGTTTACTATTTACTACATAAACCATAACTATGGTTAATTAGCACTATTAGATCATGACTACATCCCAATGTCAGTAATGCTAAAAATTAACGTTAATTAAGACTCAAGTTAGCTGGACACTAACAAGACTCCCCACCACCGGCTGGTACAGTGGTACACTGCTTCAATATTACTCTTACATGAACTTTGGGCCAAATTAAACTGCTCTGAACAATAACTATCTGGATGACTCTAAAAACAATCCTGATTCCTTGAAGTTGTTTCCCTGACATGAAAGGAAGATATTTTTTTCTGGCTATTTACATGATCGACCATCCTTGTATAATGAGAGCACTTGTTCTTCCGATCACTTACTCTTGACACTTTTTTCTCACCATTTATTTGGTGCACTTTTCTCTGAACACTTAACTCGGTGCACTTTTTCCTTAATTCCTTTAACTCGACCACTTCTCGAGGCCCCGGTTTAACCTCTTACACACACAAGTTATACATTAGTGTCATCAAGCAGCTGGTTGGTGGTTGGGTCAGATGGGACAGTGACCCGCCCTCTCACCTGATCACAAATCTTCTTAATTACAAAGTTGTCCAGGAACTTTATAAATGCAACCAATTGTGTTGTTGGGGGAGTTCTTGATTAACATTTGTTTAACAGTGCATGAGTTTTTAAATGCCACATTGACGTTCCAAGATTTTAGCTGTGCCGGAATGTGTGAGAAATTTTTGTGAAATGGTAATATTAAGATATTCTTATGGTCATGGGTGGGCTTGGGATCAGTTCTATAAAAAGTTTTCTTAGTAATGTTGCATTTATAAAGTTCCTTGCAAGGAATGTAATATGTTTTACTTAGGCCAGACAGGTAAAGATCTTGTAACTAGAATTAAACAACACAAATACAGTGTCAGGACAGGCCAGGAATCCAATGCTCTGTTTGTTCATTTGAGGGATAACAAGCATTGCATTGACTGGGATAATGCCTCCTCAATATTACCATGTAATTCAATTGATAGTAGGAACATCATAGAATCTAGTCTTATTAAACATACCGAAGCATTCAACATGAATTTGAGTAACGGCTTGTACAAGCTGGACAACTTTGTAATTAAGAAGATTTGTGATCAGGTGAGAGGGCGGGTCACTGTCCCATCTGACCCAACCACCAACCGTTGTGTGCCATTTAAAGATTAGTAGGGTCATTACCTGACCATTGTGGACCTGGTCTCACCCTCCTCTGTATATATTCATCTTGTTCTGCATTACTCTATCTAGTCTGTACTCACCCCTGAAGATGTGAATTACACGAAAGCGCTTGGGAACTTCGTGTTTTCTTCTTTCCTGGTGGTTATCAGCATATATATATATATATATATATATATATATATATATATATATATATATATATATATATATATATATATATATATATATATATAAATATATATATTGCACTACATACAGATATTCGCCGTTTCGCGATATATCATCTATTTAGGCAACTTCTGACCGGTCACAGACGATGTAGAAAATCGTAATACATGTAAATGAACAGCTAACCTGACCAAACTTTAGTCATAGTTTGGCTCTCTTGTGTTGGTTTTTCACATTTTAAGATAAAATAGTTGTACTCCCACCAGCCCGCACATCACTGTTCATCTTCTTCAGTTCCAATAAAACACCAAAAATCCTGGAGTTGCCACACAAAATGGTCTTGAACATGGCACAAGTCGGCGTCATCCAACATTATTTTTCTTATATGAATTTCAAAACATTTTTATTAACTTGCTATCACACTTCCTCTTGTTAATTAATTCTTCAAAAGTACAGTAAACAGTCACATCTTTAGTATCACAAACGTGGCATTGAATCCCACCTGTTGAAGCTGTCATTGGCGCATCTTGGTATGAGGAGATGATGAAAGCTTTTATTATTTTGAACTCGAGGTCACAGAAACTCCTGCAGTCCTCATTCTCCTCTGCCTCTAAAGCTTTGTTATCTTATTCACTGAAGAATAGGTTTTAGGGAGAGAGAACCAGAGAGGATTTAGGAGGGGACGGGGTCGGATGATGATCTGTTTCTAGGAACACAAACAGCAGAGGAAAAAAGAGGACTGCGGATAAGATGTGGCTTTAGGGTTTATCGACATTCAAGGAGCATACGGTATTGTGTTGAGGGAATTGACATGTAGTATTATGAAGTACAGTGTGTGGGAGAAGCTGAGGTGAGGGGTGTTGAGGTAAGTATAGAGTTCCCGAAAATGGTGAGAGAAACATCTGAAGAGCTTGAGGCGGGAGTGAGGTCACAGGCAGGTCTATGCATTAACCTTTCCTGTTTATAATGTTATTTCTGATCAACAGGAAGGTGATGGACCAGAAAGTTATAATGAAAACCTTGTATACAAATGACCTGTCAGTCTCAGTGTAGAGTAAGAGAGATAACACTAGGGGACTGTTATAGATTCCTTAGAAAAACATAGATTACAAATAAGCTTAGGGAAAACAGGTATGATATGGGTCAGGGAGAATAATTAAAATTTACAGGTAACATCGTCTCACCGTTTCTTTAAGCAAATTGATAGTGTTATATATCTGGGAGGCATAGAGGGCGAGGGTAGTGAAAATGACATGAATGTATAGACGAAGATACAAACACCTGCATTACCATTAAAGAAAACAGACGACGCTGTGTGGGACCAGGAAATAAACAAAACAATTAATGGAAAAGTTTCGACACCTGTGTGATACCGGCTTAAAATTTGTGACATAGGAGCTGCAACATTAACGAAAATACACAGAAATAGAAGCTGTATGTCATAGAGAACAACTGAGCCTTAAATCAATTAATTATAAAGGAGGAGAGAAAGAGGACGACAAAATTGAGCGGGAATTAAGATAAAGAATCAGTTAAGAAAAAAGTTGGAAATCGGCTGAGGTCCGTCGGACTTGTACAGCAAATGAAAGAGAACAAGTTGTCAAGGAGATTATGGAACATGGAAGTAAAGGACAAAATAATAAGATGAATAAACACAGAGAAAAGAGAGTTAGATAGAGCAGGAAAGGACAGTAATGGATGGATGGCAGCAGGACAGATGCAAGGGCCAGAACAATTTATACTGTAACACTCACTCTGGAGGTATTAAAGGGGAGGAGAGGATGAAGGTTATTCCCTGAGTCTAAACAAATGGAATAAACTCTCAACAATACAAAATAAAACAATAAACAAACCCCACAGGAAAAACAAACAAGTTAAAACAGAAACGATGAATCTAAACAACAAAACAACTTCCCCATCACTCTGTTGTCGTCGGTGTTGCTGTATTACTTCGCTTCAACAACTAAGATCTTAAAGTGCATCACAAGATTAATAATTACTCTCGTCCATCAACAATAGTAATTATGAAAAATAGAACTGTGTGTATCTCTTGTCATTCACTATTAGAGGCCAAACGATAAGTCCTTTGAAGACTATGACAACCTGATGTACTACCCACGATGTCAAACTAGTTTTATCCTGTATTGTTTTATAACAGTCTACACCCCAGAACTATTGTATCGTCACTCCTCATCCCAACAGTCGCCCCTAAAAGCGTCCATACAACAATTATATGTGTAACAAAGAGAACGGGATGAGGAATCGTTCTGGGTATTGAACTGTGGAAAAAGTTTGTATCAGGTGGGAGGGAGGACGAGAGAGGAGGGGGAGGTGACATGTACAGATGGTGAGCGTGTAGTGTGGGAGAACATGACCGCGGCCAGCTAGTTCCTGGTGGCTGTGTGAAGAATGACATGTACAGTTGTGGGAAGGAAGCAGAAACCTACCGTGGCAGATAGAGAATACGTCGGTAGTACATAAGTTACAGGTCTTATAAGGTCGAGTTACTCTTAAGCCTCACTAACCAAAGGATGGAAGCCTAGACACCATTCGAGGTACTAAAACCTAGGAGACTTGTGTTGTGAAGGATGAGGGTCTTACTGAAGGCCAGAACACCAGGTAATACCACTGATTAATTGTTAACCTCTCTAGTGAAGGAACTTGTGACCTTGAGTAGTATTTCATGTTTTATTCCTCAAGTTTGCTTCTTTGTTCAACATGTTTAATCGTAACTTTAATTCTAACAAAACCAACAAGATAAATACTGAAACTTTATAAAAATAAGAAGACTGCGATACCTGGGCCATATAATTAGGGATGAGGGAATAATGGCAGGAAGATTAGTGGGTGGAATTGAGGGCAGGAGGTCCAGGGAAAGGGTGATCAGGATGGATGAATTATATTAAAATCAGAGGCTCTGGAGAGATGTAGAATTTGGGAGGGTTGGTAAGAAACCCGAACACGTTTAGAGTGTTGGACCTTCGCCAACTCTCAGATTTATTATTAGATAAAATTATTTAACTACATTTAACCTTAATTATAATCATATTTGTCTATTAAAACTATGATTTATTTTTAGTTTATGAGGTATTATTTTTCTGACAAAAGACAATTTATGTAATGTAGGTTGTAAATGGTTGTCTAATAACTTTCAATAGTTCGTCTGCTTCTTCCTTCATGGTATGTTGTTGTATCCGTCTCTCTGTGGTTGGTGACATGAACTGGCTCCAGGGAAAAATATCACACACGTTTTTATCTGATATATTCCCTTCCTTAGGTTAAAAAAATCTTATTCTAAATTTGGGTGCTAGAAACACTCTTAATAATCTTGATAATTACTTTTTAATAATATTCACAGACCTTCACCATGAGAGTAGTTTAATGTTTGGATCTATAACTGAATGATATGGAGCTCCTGCCACTGAGGTACATAAAACTTTAACCTGTTTATCTGTTACTAGACACCTTAAATAGCCAGGATTTTCACCATTTTCTTATCAACAGGGACTCAGAGCCTTTCTTATATCTACTTTCATTCCCTTAGTAGCATCAAAGATCACTATCAAATTTCAGTAGTTACGGTGACTCACTATACTCACTAAGCTGTTATAAAACATTAGGAGTCATTGTGGTCACTGAAGATTCACTTTGGTAACTTGTGCGTATAAGGTGAAGTTGTGAGCAGGTGTGTGTTGTTGTAGCCTTGGCCTAAGGTTTCTTTTCGTTTCCTGCACCGAACTCTTTATCATTTCTTATTTTCTTTGATGTTTCCGAGTCCCTAAATCAGCTCTACAAACAATGGGAGAGAAGTAAAGATGAAAGAAAGACATAATAAAACTATTGTCTTTCTTCTCCTCCGAAGTTTTATTTTATTTCACCAAGACTTTGTTGAAGTTGCCAGAATTTCTCCTCATTTTAAGGATTTCCACAGATCCTGACAGCCGGGGTCAATGTCCTGTGACAGCCCTAAAACAGTAAGCCGGGGAATATAGCACACACTCTCCTCTCCCCATGCACACCTCACTCATGTCTTGACCAGGGCTATGATTTCTTTCGGGAAATAAAGATCTAAGTGGTTGAGTTTCTCATTCACGGCGGAGAGAGACGTGTAGAGAGACATAAACAACCACCAGGCGGAGAGAGACGTGTAGAGAGACATAAACAACCACCTTGAGATAGAACGAGACTTTGGGAGTAAGTCACCCACAAAAGTCCTGTCGCCTCTCCTCTTGAATCACGAACCTCGAGATTCAGACTCGTGAACCCAAAGCAGTAGACACCGATGCATTATTCTGTCCATAAATGATTCGGATTTATGAATCTGAATCTCGGGGTTCGTGGTTCAGGAGATACGACAGGACTTTTGTGGGTGACTGTACCTGTGTCTCTCTACGGTTGGGTTTATTAATCAGACAACACAATACATCTGAGGCAACTTGGGTTAAGATTCCTGAACACATTATAACCAAGACCATCTATTGATACTCTCCAACCAGCTACTTTGTTCTCTGTGTGTCGATAGTTTTAATATTGTGGAGAACCTGCAGTAGAGAGTACACGAGAGGCACTGTAGTACATAGTGAGTACATCATAAGTGATCCTTACAGACATTGTTCTTGGTTACGTTACTTCAGGGCCTCCTCCTCCTCCTCTTCCTCCTCCTCCTCCTCCTCTCTTCCTCCTCCTTCTCCTCCTCTTCCTCCGCCTCCTCCCCTCCTAGTGTTGATCCCACTCAGACTATCGTGGCGACTTAGACATATTATTTTACATTTAATTTTCAGTATTCAGTTCTTTTCCTCTCAAGTTGTTAATACGAACTTTTATTAACACTTTGTTTTAATTTTCTCTTTCCTTAATCTTTCATTTATTATATTGAAGATTATCTCTGATTATCACTCATGTTTCCTTCCTCCTGTTTACAATATATGATAGTTTGGCTGTCCTAGGTGAGGTTACTCATATGATCGATAATATTTCATTAATTTTCCTCTTTCTAAGAACACCTGTCATCCAGTCAAAGGGCAATGTTAATGAGATACATTGCGAAACAATACGCAGTCATGTAAATAAGACCAGTTTATCGAATAAAATTAATTGTCAAACTTACAAAATAAAAAAAAATTCCTGCGACATAACACATAACTACAAAAAGCTCAAGTTTCAAAGTGGGAAAAATAATGTGCATAAAAAATTAGAACAAAAACGATAAAAACGCGAGAGTAAAGGTAAAACACAATGTGTTGTTTCAGAAGGAGTACTGACGATCAGACAGGGCACACACCACGGTCCACAAGGCTCCATTTATACTGTTGACTGTGAGCGGTAGCCGACGGCCCTCCCTGGTAATGAGTCAGCGGACAAAGAGAGAGAAAACAAAAACAAAAATGTAGAAGTGAATTTAGAATAAAATTTGAAGAAAAACTATAAAACTAATGACCATAAATCTTGACAATAAATTTAAAGTTAATGTAAGCAACAGATGGTTAAGTCACCAGGTATATCGGTTAAAGGTAAGGTTAAAATGAGTCAACTATAGCTTTATTACCATTCCACTTTTACTCACAGGTTAAATCTGTTCTTATATATCAAACTCTCTAAAGGATATTTATTTACATATCACATTAACAAAGACGCCTTAAAGGTCTCCTTCACCTTAACAATATAATTTTTCGTCAGCTTGAAATAATCGTCAGAGAACACCAGTGGCCTTTGATATGTCTGTCCCTTCTATTACTTGGCTCACTATCTGCCCTGTTAGAGTCTTTAGTCCCGTTTAAGAGCCATCTGTATGTATAAAGGACAATATATATATGTATGTATGTGTGTGTGTGTGTGTGTGTGTGTGTGTGTGTGTGTGCGCGCGCAATTTGTGAACCCCCCAGAAGTATCTCGAAGGTGGAATTTTGGGTTGGGCCCCGTCCCCACTCCCTCAAAAACACAACTAAATTGAGGAATAACCCCCCCCCCCCCCACACCCACCTAAAGTAGTGTAGATGACAGTGTAGAGAGGGGGGGGGGTGATGGCCATGAAGGGACATGATATAAATGGACGTTTGGAAGGGGAGTGAGAGGAGGAGGGAAGCGAGGAGCAGAAGACGAGAGAGAGAGGAGAGGTAGAACACAGAGGGGTGGGGGGACACCACCATGTTAACACTGTCAACAAGCACCACACACAGGGACACCTCCTGACTGATGTTATTAATTCATATCAAATTCTCTGAGAAATAAATAATTACTTTTAAGGAATAATATTACCGTCAAGGTTTCATAATTTTCAGTATTAATGATATTCACCAGAAGAAAACGTTGTATGCATTCAAATTAAGCTTAAGGGAGGGAAAATATTTCACCGGTTTATCAACGTCATATACAAAATAAATGCATATCAGGATAAAGCATTTCTCCACACATGCAAATGTGAGCGAGCAGCGCCTGGGATATTAATGTGACGACCGCCGTGTGCTGGTGCCGAGCTGGTACGAAAAATGTTCCACTTGCCACAGTACCTGTCATTATCCCCCCCCAACACCTGGCATGTGAGTCCTCAACACTACAACACCTGGCATGTGAGTCCCTATATTGCCAAGCTATAGTATATACAGTTGGTAGAACAATGATCCTTTGTATTTCCAGCGTTGTCTTTAAACTGAGTCATCATCTGTAAGTATAAACTATTGACTCATGAACAAATATTATGGCCAGTAAGCGATGGTGTAGCTTATTAGCCATTCTTATTCTTGTTCTCACAGGTACGTGGAACCAGGTAAATCATTTCATTTAATTTCCTCTTGTTTCATCCAGGTGAGTTGGCTGTTAAGTGAGGGAGTATTGTTTGTCTTGGAGAAAGTTGGTCGTTCATAAAATCAAGTCAGATTTCTCCTCAGGCTGAGACTAAGTGTGTGTGTTGATGAGCAAGTTTCTGGTTAATCTGTTTACCCACGATTCTTGAGGAGTTAATATGGTGGACAGACGATACATCATCTCTTGATCTGGAGTAAGTTAGGGAATTAAATCACCCACACAGGCGTCAATGTCACATATCGTCAGCTGTTTTGTGTTAGTTTTAAGGATTTTTGTGGTACATCTCAAACACTTCTCTGTTGTTGTTGTTGTTTTTCTCCAACTCCGGAAGTGACTAAATCCCTCACACCCCATCTTGACTGTTTTCAATATTAATTAAAAAAGAACTCCCATCCTGTGAAAACTGTGGTGTCTGATATCTGAATGTACTGTAATCATATGCAAAATCTGATATTTTCACCCAAAATCCCGCTATTATTTTCTACTCTCTTCACCTGACTCCTCTCCTCTAGTTAAACAACATTATATGATGAACATTATAACCAGAGGCCCTAAAACGGACACCTTAAATTGATAGTGGCATTAATGTCTCCACTAATGAAGCAGTTAATTACCAAGAACATTATTAAGACACCAACAAGAGAATGAGGAAGTGCACTAAACCTGGTGCTGCTCTCTCCTCCCTCTATGTCTTCCTTTATTAAGGCTTCTTAAAGTTACCTGTCACTGTTGTTCTTTGTCAACAATACCTTAATATTAACTTTACTTCATTCCCTCAAACATTAGTCACTTGCTGTAATAAACTGGGAATAACTAATGACTAGAAACTTGAGTGTTATCACATTACTCTTGTTGTCTTACACGTTATACAGTAAACACTTATTATGTGTTCTTTATAAACTCTTTTGGTCAAGGTCGCCCAAAACTACATAGTTTTATTGTTTAGATAAACTTGGTATAGTCTATTTCGTTCTGAGATGTGAGACATTATTTACTAATAGTTAAAAAAATAAAGAAAAAATAATTAATGGAAACTGTATTCTGAAACCACGACAGTTAAATTCAACACATATTTAGAATATTTAAATCACCCCCTTTAGTACCATGACTTAACCCATAGAGTATGATAGCACCGTATCAAGGGGTTAATTCATCATGCTTAAGAGTTAAACAAGAAAATCAGGTTCAACTATAATTACACCAAACACCCGGGCAAAGGGAGTAAACTGGTCGAGTTCTGTCTGTCCTATAAATGACGTAACACTAATGCCTTATGTTATACTGAAGGAATATAACACAGTTTGTTTCTCGTTTACACCCGCCACTCCCACTCGTTTCTCCATTTCACTAACTAACTCTGTATTAAGAGTCGAAGCCTTCCAGTAGTCCTCACTCAGGCTTTACCCATATCATCAGGCCACAACCCTGTGGTGAAAATCTTGTACTGCTCCGACAACAACTTTCGTTGCTCAGGACAAATGTCATAACATTGGTGTGAGTGAGTGTGAAGCCTCAACTAAGTATAGGCTGATTAGTGACTGTCCTTACAATAAACCTGTACAACTTTTTATATATTTCCATATAATTTTCAGATCCATTCACAATAAACGTAATTTTGAGTTTATAAAATTAAGAGAAAATGGTCACATACAAATTATAAACTATATAAAAGTTGACGGTACAAAAGAGCAAAAGAGACGAACGAGTCCTCATGACCAACTCACTCCTGGTAACCCGTCACCGAGTATTGCACAGCAGCAGTAACCCGGGACGCTGCTGCAATACTCACATAACTGCTCCAATATAATACAAATTGGTAATTACCCGCTGCATCCTAGTATTATTAGGATTTAAAAACAATATAGAGAAATTAATTACATGTGGTTAATGACAGTATATTACTGTATAATAGCCTTTATGAATCATTGAATGAGTTTGAGAGAATATTACAGCATAACTAATTACAGTATATACTGGATATGAGTTTATGTCGTTCTTTAATATTTCTATGTATGGTTCTTTCATGTGTCTATGTATGGTTCTTTCATGTGTCTATGTATGGTTCTTTCATGTGTCTATGTATGGTTCTTTCATGTGTCTATGTATGGATCTTTCATGTGTCTATGTATGGATCTTCCATGTGTCTATGTGTGGTTCTTTCATGTGTCTATGTATGGTTCTTTCATGTGTCTATGTATGGATCTTTCATGTGTCTATGTATGGTTCTTTCATGTGTCTATGTATGGTTCTTCCGTGTGTCTATGTATGGATCTTTCATGTGTCTATGTGTGGTTCTTTCATGTGTCTAAGTATGGTTCTTTCATGTGTCTATGTATGGATCTTTCATGTGTCTATGTATGTTACTTTCATGTGTCTATGTATGGTTCTTCCGTGTGTCTATGTATGGTTCTTTCATGTGTCCATGTATGGTTCTTTCATATGCCTATATATGGTTCTTTCATACGTCTATGTATGGTTCTTTCATGTGTCTATGTATGGTTCTTTCATGTGCCTATGTATGGTTCTTTCATGTGTCTAAGTATGGTTCTTTCATGTGTCTATGTATGGTTCTTTCATGTGTCTATGTATGGTTCTTTCATGTGTCTATGTATGGTTCTTTCATGTGTCTATGTATGGTTCTTTCATGTGTCTATGTATGGTTCTTTCATGTGTCTATGTATGGTTCTTTCATGTGTCTATGTATGGTTCTTTCATGTGTCTATGTATGGTTCTTTCATGTGTCTATGTATGGTTCTTTCATGTGTCTATGTATGGTTCTTTCATGTGTCTATGTATGTTACTTTCATGTGTCTATGTATGGTTCTTTCATGTGTCTATGTATGGTTCTTTCATGTGTCTATGTATGGTTCTTTCATGTGTCTATGTATGGTTCTTTCATGTGTCTATGTATGGTTCTTTCATGTGTCTATGTATGGTTCTTTCATGTGTCTATGTATGGTTCTTTCATGTGTCTATGTGTGGTTCTTTCATGTGTCTATGTATGGTTCTTTCATGTGTCTATGTATGGTTCTTTCATGTGTCTATGTATGGTTCTTTCATGTGTCTATGTATGGTTCTTTCATGTGTCTATGTATGGTTCTTTCATGTGTCTATGTATGGTTCTTTCATGTGTCTACGTGTGGTTCTTTCATGTGTCTATGTATGGTTCTTTCATGTGTCTATGTATGGTTCTTTCATGTGTCTATGTGTGGTTCTTTCAGTGTGTCTATGTATGGTTCTTTCATGCTCTATGTGTGGTTCTTTCATGTGTCTATGTATGGTTCTTTCATGTGTCTATGTATGGATCTTTCATGTGTCTATGTATGGTTCTTTCATGTGTCTATGTATGGATCTTTCATGTGTCAACCTCCCCCTTAACCTCCAGGAGAAACTATAAAATTCTTCAATACACAAGTCAATACACATTCACTTACATACAAACAAAAACAGTCTTGTGTAACGAACGTCAAAATATAAACAAATATCACATATAAAACTGTACGTAAAAACAACCATAAGAATATTTTAGTAGACGGAACAAATTCTGTCCTTCACAAGTTTTAATTAAATAAAAAAGACACGTGTTAATTATACCTTTATGTTGAGGAGATATATAATTACTCACGAATGATTGGTGGTAATATAATGTACACTGAAGATTCTGTCCTCAGTGTTATGTTCACGAGATGGATGACCCGTGTTACACTGTAGATATGGCGTCCACCTCCCCATTCCTTCTACCTCCTTCCTCTTCCATCATCCCCTTCTTTCCCTGCACCCTCCCTCCCACCCTCCCCTCCCAAATCCCCCCTCCCTCCCCCCTAACCACATCATGTTACAGCCTCTGGGATCCGCGAAATAAGATTAAAATGTCTTTAATTATAAAACGATTAACTGCAGAAGTGACACCAAAACCCTCAGTCTCAAGTCCTCAGGATGAATGGAACTGAGAACTGCTCGGGCCTGTGGCAGCTCGGCTTTAAATGAATGAAAAACATCAAATTCCGGGAGACACGACGCTGAGGTAGACTGTCGGTCCATTAAATAAAGATATATATCATTAAACGTATATTTGTCCGAAATGCCTCCTCGATCATTTTATTTTAACACGAATATTGTATTGTTTTGTTGAATTGCTTTCATAACAGAAGCTTGAGATTAGTTTAATTTATTTTATAATAATGGAAATACATCGTCTTGCTGGTCAACGGTGGCTTGATAACTGCCATAAATGTGGCTTAACAACATTACCCCACATTTAGGGAAAGGAGACAGATGTTTATTGTTGATAGTGCTAGACAGTGTTAGTGCAGCCCCACGTGAACAACAGTAATGTTACAGATTCCTGGCTTCAAATAATTTCGGAAAGGTTTACTAAATACACGTCACGTTAGGCATAATGACTGTGACAGGTGGTGCTCAGTCCACCTGATAAATGACCTAAAGGGTGTAACCCTAAGTGAGCTGTAGCTGTATGTAACACTAAGTGAGCTGTAGCTGTATGTAACACTAAGTGAGGTGTAGCTGTATGTAACACTAAGTGAGCTGTAGCTGTATGCAACACTAAGTGAGCTGTAGCTGCATGTAACACTAAGTGAGCTGTGTCTATATGATAACACTAAGTGAGCTGTATCTATATGTAACACTAAGTGAGCTGTATCTATATGTAACACTAAGTGAGTTGTATCTATATGCAACACAAAGTGAGCTGTATCTATATGTAACACTCAGTGAACTGTATCTATATGAAACACTAAGAAAGCTGTATTTATATGTAACACTAAGTGAGCTGTATCTATATGTAACACTAAGAGAGCTGTATCTATATGTAACACTAAGAAAGCTGTATTTATATGTAACACTAAGTGAGCTGTATCTATATGTAACACTAAGAGAGCTGTATCTATATGTAACACTAAGAAAGCTGTATCTATATGTAACACTAAGTGAGCTGTATCTATATGTAACACTAAGTGAGCTGTATCTATATGTAACACTAAGTGAGCTGTATCTATATGTAACACTAAGTGAGCTGTATCTATATGTAACACTAAGTGAGCTGTATCTATATGTAACACTAAGTGAGCTGTATCTATATGTAACACTAAGTGAGCTGTATCTATATGTAACACTAAGTGAGCTGTATCTATATGTAACACTAAGTGAGCTGTATCTATATGTAACACTAAGTGAGCTGTATCTATATGTAACACTAAGTGAGCTGTATCTATATGTAACACTAAGAGAGCTGTATCTATATGTAACACTAAGAGAGCTGTATCTATATGTAACACTAAGTGAGCTGTATCTATATGTAACTAGCGTATATGTAACACTAAGTGAGCTGTATCTATATGTAACACTAAGTGAGCTGTATCTATATGTAACACTAAGAGAGCTGTATTTATATGTAACACTAAGGAGCTGTATCTATATGTAACACTAAGGAGCTGTATCTATATGTACACTAAGAGCTGTATCTATATGTAACACTAAGAGCTGTATCTATATGTAACACTAAGTGAGCTGTATCTATATGTAACACTAAGAGAGCTGTATCTATATGTAACACTAAGAAAGCTGTATCTATATGTAACACTAAGTGAGCTGTATCTATATGTAACACTAAGTGAGCTGTATCTATATGTAACACTAAGTGAGCTGTATCTATATGTAACACTAAGTGAGCTGTATCTATATGTAACACTAAGTGAGCTGTATCTATATGTAACACTAAGTGAGCTGTATCTATATGTAACACAAGAGCTGATCTATGTACACTAGCTGTATCTATATGTAACACTAAGAGAGCTGTATTTATATGGAACACTAAGTGAGCTGTATCTATATGTAACACTAAGAGAGCTGTATCTATATGTAACACTAAGAAAGCTGTATCTATATGTAACACTAAGTGAGCTGTATCTATATGTAACACTAAGTGAGCTGTATCTATATGTAACACTAAGTGAGCTGTATCTATATGTAACACTAAGTGAGCTGTATCTATATGTAACACTAAGAGAGCTGTATCTATATGTAACACTAAGTGAGCTGTATCTATATGTAACACTAAGAGAGCTGTATCTATATGTAACACTAAGAGAGCTGTATCTATATGTAACACTAAGAGAGCTGTATCTATATGTAACACTAAGTGAGCTGTATCTATATGTAACACTAAGAGAGCTGTATCTATATGTAACACTAAGAGAGCTGTATCTATATGTAACACTAAGTGAGCTGTATCTATATGTAACACTAAGAGAGCTGTATCTATATGTAACACTAAGAGAGCTGTATCTATATGTAACACTAAGAGAGCTGTATCTATATGTAACACTAAGTGAGCTGTATCTATATGTAACACTAAGAGAGCTGTATCTATATGTAACACTAAGAGAGCTGTATCTATATGTAACACTAAGTGAGCTGTATCTATATGTAACACTAAGAGAGCTGTATCTATATGTAACACTAAGTGAGCTGTATCTATATGTAACACTAAGAAAGCTGTATCTATATGTAACACTAAGTGAGCTGTATCTATATGTAACACTAAGTGAGCTGTATCTATATGTAACACTAAGTGAGCTGTATCTATATGTAACACTAAGTGAGCTGTATCTACATGTAACACTAAGAAAGCTGTATCTATATGTAACACTAAGTGAGCAGTATCTATATGTAACACTAAGAAACTGTATTTATATGTAACACTAAGTGAGCTGTATCTATATGTAACACTAAGTGAGCTGTATCTATATGTAACACTAAGTGAGCTGTATCTACATGTAACACTAAGAGAGCTGTATCTATATGTAACACTAAGAAAGCTGTATCTATATGTAACACTAAGTGAGCTGTATCTATATGTAACACTAAGAAACTGTATTTATATGTAACACTAAGTGAGCTGTATCTATATGTAACACTAAGTAAGCTGTATCTATATGTAACACTAAGAGAGCTGTATCTATATGTAACACTAAGAGAGCTGTATCTATATGTAACACTAAGAGAGCTGTATCTATATGTAACACTAAGAGAGCTGTATCTATATGTAACACTAAGAAAGCTGTATCTATATGTAACACTAAGTGAGCTGTATCTATATGTAACACTAAGAGAGCTGTATCTATATGTAACACTAAGAGAGCTGTATCTATATGTAACACTAAGAGAGCTGTATCTATATGTAACACTAAGAGAGCTGTATCTATATATAACACTAAGAGAGCTGTATCTATATGTAACGCTAAGTGAGCTGTATCTATATGTAACACTAAGAGAGCTGTATCTATATGTAACACTAAGTGAGCTGTATCTATATGTAACACTAAGAAAGCTGTATCTATATGTAACACTAAGTGAGCTGTATCTATATGTAACACTAAGTGAGCTGTATCTATATGTAACACTAAGTGAGCTGTATCTATATGTAACACTAAGTGAGCTGTATCTATATGTAACACTAAGAGAGCTGTATCTATATGTAACACTAAGAAAGCTGTATTTATATATAACACTAAGTGAGCTGTATCTATATGTAACACTAAGAAAGCTGTATTTATATGTAACACTAAGTGAGCTGCATCTATATGTAACACTAAGAGAGCTGTATCTATATGTAACACTAAGAGAGCTGTATCTATATGTAACACTAAGAGAGCTGTATCTATATGTAACACTAAGAAAGCTGTATCTATATGTAACACTAAGTGAGCTGTATCTATATGTAACACTAAGAGAGCTGTATCTATATGTAACACTAAGTGAGCTGTATCTATATGTAACACTAAGAGAGCTGTATCTATATGTAACACTAAGTGAGCTGTATCTATATGTAACACTAAGAGAGCTGTATCTATATATAACACTAAGTGAGCTGTATCTATATGTAACACTAAGAGAGCTGTATCTATATGTTACACTAAGTGAGCTCTATCTATATGCAACACTAAGAGAGCTGTATCTATATGTAACACTAAGTGAGCTGTATCTATATGTTACACTAAGTGAGCTGTATGTATATGTAACACTAAGAGAGCTGTATCTATATGTAACACTAAGAAAGCTGTATTTATATGTAACACTAAGTGAGCTGTATCTATATGTTACACTAAGTGAGCTGTATCTATATGTAACACTAAGAGAGCTGTATCTATATGTAACACTAAGTGAGCTGTACCTATATGTAACACTAAGAAAGCTGTATTTATATGTAACACTAAGTGAGCTGTATCTATATGTAACACTAAGAGAGCTGTATCTATATGTAACACTAAGTGAGCTGTATCTATATATAACACTAAGAGAGCTGTATCTATATGTTACACTAAGTGAGCTCTATCTATATGCAACACTAAGAGAGCTGTATCTATATGTAACACTAAGTGAGCTGTATCTATATGTTACACTAAGTGAGCTGTATGTATATGTAACACTAAGAGAGCTGTATCTATATGTAACACTAAGAAAGCTGTATTTATATGTAACACTAAGTGAGCTGTATCTATATGTTACACTAAGTGAGCTGTATCTATATGTAACACTAAGAGAGCTGTATCTATATGTAACACTAAGTGAGCTGTACCTATATGTAACACTAAGAAAGCTGTATTTATATGTAACACTAAGTGAGCTGTATCTATATGTAACACTAAGAGAGCTGTATCTATATGTAACACTAAGTGAGCTGTATCTATATGTAACACTAAGTGAGCTGTATCTATATGCAACACTAAGTGAGCTGTATCTATATGTTACACTAAATGAGCTGTATGTATGTGTAACGCTAAGAGAGTTGTATCTATATGTAACACTAAGAAAGCTGTATTTATATGTAACACTAAGTGAGCTGTATCTATATGTTACACTAAGTGAGCTGTATCTATTTGTAACACTAAGAGAGCTGTATCTATATGTAACACTAAGTGAGCTGTATCTATATGTAACACTAAGAAAGCTGTATTTATATGTAACACTAAGTGAGCTGTATCTATATGTAACACTAAGAGAGCTGTATCTATATGTAACACTAAGTGAGCTGTATCTATATGTTACACTAAGTGAGCTGTATCTATATGTAACACTAAGAGAGCTGTATCTATATGTAACACTAAGTGAGCTGTATCTATATGTAACACTAAGTGAGCTGTCTCTATATGTTACACTAAGTGAGCTGTATCTATATGTAACACTAAGTGAGCTGTAACTATATGTAACACTAAGTGAGCTGTATCTATATGTAACACTAACAATGCTGTATTTATATGTAACACTAAGTGAGCTGTATCTATATGTAACACTAAGTGAGCTGTATCTATATGTAACACTAAGTGAGCTGTATCTATTAACACTAAGTGAGCTGTATCTATATGTAACACTAAGTGAGCTGTATCTATATGTAACACAAAGAAAGCTGTATTTATATGTAACACTAAGTGAGCTGTATCTATATGTAACACTAAGTGAGCTGTATCTATATGTAACACTGAGAGAGCTGTATCTATATGTAACACTAAGTGAGCTGTATCTATATGTAACACTAAGTGAGCTGTATCTATATGCAACACTAAGTGAGCTGTATCTATATGTAACACTAAGTGAGCTGTATCTATATGTAACACTAAGAGAGCTGTATCTATATGTAACACTAAGTGAGCTGTATCTATATGTAACACTAAGTGAGCTGTATCTATATGCAACACTAAGTGAGCTGTATCTATATGTAACACTAAGTGAGCTGTATCTATATGTAGCACTAAGTGAGCTGTATCTATATGTAACACTAAGTGAGCTGTATCTATATGTAACACTAAGTGAGCTGTATCTATATGTAAAGAAACTAAGGTGAAGCAAATTACTGATCTTTGAATTATCATGAGTGAACAATGTCTTATAACCACCAGTGACCCACGATGGACCCCAACAGTCAACTTGTCGTGTAAAAAAGGTACATATCTAGTATCACGAATCAACGATGTATATCATGTCTGGGTTTAAACACACAAAAAAGGTTCCATTTTTGGATGACAAATTATCCCGAACTGAACCCCATGGTCTTGAGTTGAGTATCACGTGATGGTAAACTGTAATAGTCCTTGTACACGTTATAGGAAGACTTATTACCTGCTCCACCTGTGATAATCTATTCTAAGTATTATACTGGTCACAGAGAGAGGCTTATTACCTGGTCTCTGTTAATTTATTTTGCCTATTATATTTTTAAGCTCCAGCTCCTTCAGTTACCCGATATAATACTGTACACCATTTAACAACTTCCCATCTGTAATGAAGACACGAGGCAGAGGCAGTAACAACATAACTCTTGGTAACTCTGGGTACAGCAAGAGATGCAAGACATATCACCGGGGGTGTGCTCGGGTTGACCGGCGGGCAAAGTCAAGAAACTGATTAAAATACTGTAATCTACTTCCATCTGAAACAGATCTTGACTTCCTTAAAAATAATACAGGAAGACAGATATTATTTCTATTTCCATTATTATTTTTATTTCCATTATTATTTCTATTATTTACATTTACACCGGACGATAATTATAACAACAGATCGCTTAATACGTGTTACAGTACCAGTATATATCGTTAGTACAGCGTCGAGTGTTGTCTTCTAGCACACACTTCACTACGTCAAGAATGTTAACATACTTTTCAAGTTCAACTTACCTTGTAACCCGTCCATTGTCTGTCCAGCGTCCCTGAAAAAAAGAAGACGAATTAACTAAAACTAAAAATCTCGAGAGAAAAATTAGTAACATACCTTTAGTTTATTTCCTTATTTAATAACATGTGTGGAGATACTTTTTAAGGGGGCAGTAAATAATAGTTGTATTAACCATGGAATCCTGTGTCTTACCCTTTAACCTTTGCTGTATAACAAACGTTTATCACACTTACAGTATATCTGATGCTCTACTCACAACACCACAATGACATTTACTGCATCACTGACAACACTTACACTTACCACTAAATCCTCAGAGTAGGTCATTGTGTTAATTTTTAATATTGTATCGTTTTCTGTGAACATTAATTTAAATATACAGTAATATGTTTTGTCTGATTAAATATTCTTATTGCAGTGTCTTGTTACTTTTCGTTGTTGTCAAGGAAACAAATTTCTGTTAACCCCCCCCCCCCCCCACCTTTTTTTTTTTTTAGACGTCCATGCAATGCTGAAAGGTTGTGCTTCCTCCTCGGTGTCTGACTTTGCCTAGTAATGTTCTTATTCCTGGGAGGTGAGGCGGCGGAGTCACCCTAAAAGAGTCCATTATCGGCCTCATTTGTGATCAGGGTTGGTGGGTCCGGTTGTTGCCTCCTTAATGTGTTGGTTGGAAGGTGTTGTTGTAATAGAGATGAGAACTTTTGGTAATTCTTACTTGAACAATCTCTGTCACGGTCAACAGTAAACCCAGGTATGTTATTCTCGTGTAGGAGGTTCGTTAGCACTACGTAATAACTGGCTGTGTTTGACCTGTTATATAATAGAGCGTATGTCATCAGCTAAGCCGTCGTAATTTGCATTTGTTGCACAAGGTGTTGGTTGTTCCGCCTCGGGTGGTTGTTGATGAGGGCTTCTGTTTACT
>CAUDMG010001308.1:235000-252500 GCA_958450375.1 Homarus gammarus
TACAATTTTAATAAATAATACAAATTTGAAAATATAATAATAATAATAATAATAATAATAATAATAATAATAATAATAATAATAATAATAATAAAGAACCATAAAGAAATACAAAAATGAAAAATAGATCAAAAGTGAGAAACACTATATGTATGTTGTGTTGTCAATAGTAAGAGAAACAATTGGGACCCTGCAATTGTGTGTAAATAAGGCAGAAAGTCAGATCAGCAACCTGGGACTTGGTCACAATTTTCGTGATGCCATATGGCAGCAGGGTCTACAGTTAGAGGACTAACACAAACAAGACGCTAATTCATCAGAAGCTCTATAAGCAACTCACTGAAAAGTGGAAACATCAACGACGTTCACTCACGTTTTCTTCAATTAATAACTAATGATACAACTAGGAATTTGACCCCTGTTTATCTCTCATCTGTTCTAATATTTCCACTGCAACGTCCAGTTTTTCCTTCATAATTTTCGACTAATTTAAAACAAGATGACAATAAACGGATGTAGAATCTATTTACAAGTTATACTGTACAGGTCAAGGTCTAGGTTAGGGCCAAGCATTTTTTACGTCTCACTGAGGACCTCAACCGTGAAATCCCGGCCCAGACAAAGGACAACTCGTCAAGATTCTCACCGAGTGTCATCCTGCGACAGCCATCCATTTGCTCTTCACTTATTTACAACGATACTCAATTATTATTCTTGTATAACATCAAGTAGTTAGAGGTCTTGTTTCTCTCTACACCAACATATCGTCTAATGTATTTAACCTAATCCTGTAAGTCTATGTTTACGTCTGGTTTATAAGATATTTTTGGGTCATTTGAACGAGGACGAAAATACCTGAGAACTGTGTTAGTGGCGTGACAAAAGAGCCTCATAAACAAGAGGTGATCACAGGAGCTGTCCACCACGGCTTCCTCACAACCTTCCTAAAATATTCATAAATATAAGAACTTCCATCAGTATTCCTACGTCACCATACAATAGTGGCCTTTATCACGACAACGAGCTCTCTAATTTACGTGGCTATATTTGGGTCCCTGTGAGAATAACTTTATACAAGATCCAACGCTGTCTAACATTTCTGTGCTAGCTATAAATATTTCTATAATTTATAACAAGTTCTCATATAAGATTCAGGCAAAGGATTATATTCATCAAATGTGTTTGTTTACTTGATACATGTGATGTGGTGCGGGCTAAAAGTGGAGTCCCGAGTGCCAGCTATAGTGCCATTCAGGGTGCCAGGTGTATTACTGTTCCGAGTGCCAGATATATTACTGTTCAGGCTGCCAGGTGTATTACTGTTCAGAGTGCCAGATATTTTACTGTTCAGAGTGCCAGGTATATTACTGTTCAGAGTGCCAGGTATATTATTGTTCAGAGTGCCAGGTATATTACTGTACAGAGTGCCAGGTATATTTCTGTACAGAGTGCCAGGTATATTACTGTTCAGAGTGCCAGGTATATTACTGTACAGAGTGTCAGGTATATTACTGTTCACAGTGCCAGGTATATTACTGTTCAGAGTGCCAGGTATATTACTGTACAGAGTGTCAGGTATATTACTGTTCACAGTGCCAGGTATATTACTGCTCAGAGTGCCAGGTATATTACTGTTCAGAGTGCCAGGTATATTACTGTTCACAGTGCCAGGTATATTACTGTTCAGAGTGCCAGGTATATTACTGTACAGAGTGCCAGGTATATTACTGCTCAGAGTGCCAGGTATATTTCTGTACAGAGTGCCAGGAATATTACTGTTCACAGTGCCAGGTATATTACTGTTCAGAGTGCCAGGTATATTACTGCTCAGAGTGCCAGGTATATTACTGTACAGAGTGTCAGGTATATTACTGTTCACAGTGCCAGGTATATTACTGTTCAGAGTGCCAGGTATATTACTGTACAGAGTGCCAGGTATATTACTGTTCCGAGTGCCAGGTATATTACTGTACAGAGTGCCAGGTATATTACTGTACAGAGTGCCAGGTATATTACTGTTCAGAGTGCCAGGTATATTACTGTTCAGAGTGCCAGGTATATTACTGCACAGAGTGCCAGGTATATTACTGTACAGAGTGCCAGGTATATTACTGTTCAGAGTGCCAGGTATATTACTGCTCACTCCTCCAACAACAGGCGACGGAGACGCACATTAAGTATTCATGATCAAATATCCGACCTAAGAACTCGTCCATTATTTTCCTCCACATTACAGTCTAAACATTTCTCTCCTTCTGTTCACTGCTATATATCATTCTGCCTTTACAACATATTCTTCTATAAAGGATAAAACAATATACACTTCTGTCACCCTCGCCTCCACTTATCATCACTTCAAGATAACTTTCACTCTTCCTCCTCGTCTCACAGTCACTCCACGCCGGGGTAACGTCAGGTGTGTAAGATGTGATACCTCATAGCTCATACGAAATACCTTTTGCAAGTATAACAATAACTCAGGCTTCTCTTCGCTGCGCTAACATTCCTTACCCCTTACGTCACTCACTATTTAGTAGGGATTAAACACAACTCACACTCACATTCTCCAACAGTCCTTAGAAAAAAATGCTTTCCTTTCCATTTGGTTTTTCTTCCCTTCCTTCCATCCGTTGAACTCTTACAAAAACCATGTGTGTGTGTGTGTGTGTGTGTGTGTGTAGCCACACAGAGGGTGGTGAAATGCATCCAGTGTGGCAGCATTATGTTAGTGTTAAGGACCTAAGCTATAATATAAACAAACACTCGACCAGTGCATCACCCACCACCAGCCTGGACAAGGACCTACACTGTAATATAAACAAACACTCGACCAGCGCATCACTCACCACCAGCCTGAATAAGGACCTACACTGTAATATAAACAAACACTCGACCAGTGCATCACCCACCACCAGCCTGGACAAGGACCTACACTGTAATATAAACAAACACTCGACCAGTGCATCACACACCACCAGCCTGAATAAGGACCTACACTGTAATATAAACAAACACTCGACCAGTGCATCACCCACCACCAGCCTGAATAAGGACCTACACTGAAATATAAACAAACACTCGACCAGTGCATCACCCACCACCAGCCTGGACAAGGACCTACACTGTAATATAAACAAACACTCGACCAGTGCATCACACACCACCAGCCTGAATAAGGACCTACACTGTAATATAAACAAACACTCGACCAGTGCATCACCCACCACCAGCCTGAATAAGGACCTACACTGAAATATAAACAAACACTCGACCAGTGCATTACCCACCACCAGCCTGGACAAGGACCTACACTGTAATATAAACAAACACTCGACCAGTGCATCACCCACCACCAGCCTGAATAAGGACCTACACTGTAATATAAACAAACACTCGACCAGTGCATCACCCACCACCAGCCTGGACAAGGACCTACACTGTAATATAAACAAACACTCGACCAGTGCATCACCCACCACCAGCCTGGACAAGGACCTACACTGTAATATAAACAGACACTCGACCAGTGCATCACCCACCACCAACCTGAACAAGGACCTACACTGTAATATAAACAAACACTCGACCAGTGCATCACCCACCACCAACCTGAACAAGGACCTACACTGTAATATAAACAAACACTCGACCAGTGCATCACCCACCACCAGCCTGGACAAGGACCTACACTGTAATATAAACAAACACTCGACCAGTGCATCACCCACCACCAGCCTGGACAAGGACCTACACTGTAATATAAACAAACACTCGACCAGTGCATCACCCAACACCAGCCTGGACAAGGACCTATACTGTAATATAAACAAACACTCGACCAGTGCATCACACACCACCAGCCTGGACAAGGACCTACACTGTAATACAAACAAACACTCGACCAGTGCATCACTCACCACCAACCTGAACAAGGACCTACACTGTAATATAAACAAACACTCGACCAGTGCATCACCCACCACCAGCCTGGACAAGGACCTACACTGTAATATAAACAAACACTCGACCAGTGCATCACACACCACCAGCCTGAATAAGGACCTACACTGTAATATAAACAAACACTCGACCAGTGCATCACCCACCACCAGCCTGAATAAGGACCTACACTGTAATATAAACAAACACTCGACCAGTGCATCACCCACCACCAGCCTGGACAAGGACCTACACTGTAATATAAACAAACACTCGACCAGTGCATCACCCACCACCAACCTGAACAAGGACCTACACTGTAATATAAACAAACACTCGACCAGTGCATCACCCACCACCAGCCTGGACAAGGACCTACACTGTAATATAAACAAACACTCGACCAGTGCATCACCCACCACCAGCCTGAATAAGGACCTACACTGTAATATAAACAAACACTCGACCAGTGCATCACCCACCACCAGCCTGAATAAGGACCTACACTGTAATATAAACAAACACTCGACCAGTGCATCACACACCACCAACCTGAATAAGGACCTACACTGTAATATAAACAAACACTCGACCAATGCATCACCCACCACCAGCCTGGACAAGGACCTACACTGTAATATAAACAAACACTCGATCAGTGCATCACCCACCACCAGCCTGAATAAGGACCTACACTGTAATATAAACAAACACTCGACCAGTGCATCACCCACCACCAGCCTGAATAAGGACCTACACTGAAATATACACAAACACTCGACCAGTGCATTACCCACCACGAGCCTGGACAAGGACCTACACTGTAATATAAACAAACACTCGACCAGTGCATCACCCACCACCAGCCTGAATAAGGACCTACACTGTAATATAAACAAACACTCGACCAGTGCATCACCCACCACCAGCCTGGACAAGGACCTACACTGTAATATAAACAAACACTCGACCAGTGCATCACCCACCACCAGCCTGGACAAGGACCTACACTGTAATATAAACAAACACTCGACCAGTCACCTGGTAAATGTACGATTCAGAACTGCCCAGTCCTCATTACTGAGGTGTTGTGTCTGTGACTATAACAAGTGACCGAGCTGTCCGGACCACGTCTCCAGCACCACGTGTTCTGTCTTCAAGTTATATATTTATTACGGTAAAGAGGGATAATCGCCGACTAAGCCTAAAAAAACATTATTACGGTCTAATTCTTTAAGGATGTTGGAGGATTGTCTTGTACTGTGGGCTGCTGGCATCACTTATGCTTAAAGAAATCGTTCAGTCTGCCAGTGATGGACTTAGCTTGTGATGTACTGGAGTGAATATAAAGAGGACTGCAGTAATGTGTTTCATTTCCACCTTCGAGATGCCTTCAGAGAGAACAGAATAACTTGTATGTGTAGTTCTACCTTAAGGCAAGTCTCAGATTATAAGAAATGTGTTCTAAAGATTTATCTCAGGGTATTAAAGAAGGCAACCCTCTTAATCCTCTCATAACACAATGCTCCATTAAAACAGCTTTATCATCAGCAGAACGAACCAGAGGATAAGTAGCGCCCATTAAATTATTCTTAAATATACTACCTTGTTTCGTTAGTTTTCTGAGATAATCCCATACGAGTTGTGTTAACTGTCCAGGAGGAGATGAGCGAGTCAGCTGGGAACAGTTGCGTATATTAACCTTCAAGTCTTGGTGAGCCACTTATCAAGATGAATGTTATTGCCTCTTGAGAAATATCATTTTTGTGGTGTTAGATAATACCACAGTTAGATGAGGAGGTTACCGTGGCTGGCACTTTTATTCTCAGAAAGATATTTTGAATATATTATTTATTTTTATCCAGTCACCATTAATACTGGTAGGGAGGGAGTTTGGTTCACTCAACCTAAACTGTAATGTCTTTTAGTTCAACAATTCAATTAGTTACACTACATAATGGACAACATGTAAGATACAAACACTGGTCCATTTAGATTCGGTTCGTATGGTATAATTTCTGATTAAACTGACAGAGATTTAAAGAGGGTGTTCCCTTTGTCGTTGATACACAATCCGGCTCTCAACAGCAGCTTTAAACCTGCTCGATGAAAATGTGTGACATAATCTCTCTGTCTTGTAAGTAAATCTTTCTACGTGATGTATGATATTCTTGGATGAGTTACTTTCCTTCACACTAGCAAGTTGGGTTCTTCTTCAAGAATAATTTCTTGTGTTAGAATGTTGTGCAGCTTTGATTCTCGTGTTGAGAGGACCATTGATCTTTTAAGTAAATGATCAAACTGTTCATCATGTTCTCATTTGCATCCGTATGAGTTTCACTGAATTTATTGTTCACTGTCAGTTACCTGGTTAAGACCAACGTAAGTCACTGTCTGCAAGCATCTTATGGTATATTATTTCCAACTGACACAAATTACTTTCTTTTACAAATGCCACTCATACATTTACTACTATCCTGTGAGCAGTTGAGTATTTGTTCCAACACATATCCGCCCCAACAGCTCTGAATATGTCTTGGGGTTTAATCACAACAAACACTCCAGCAAGGCAACACTAGGGAAGATCTGGTCAACGTCTGGAAACTTTCTCGTGTCCTCACCGCCGCAGGTAATTCCTTTTACCAAAGACAACAAACAGTGGAAGGATAACTTGAACAGTATAAAGGTGAGGTCCAGTTCCCCTCTCATCCGGTTCTCCAGCGAAGACTCCAGTTGCTTGCAGTTGTCCCAATAGACGCAGGTAAGACACCCTTCATGACCATCCACCCACAACAAACTTTCATTTGATCTCCATATTGCTAAGTTTCTTGATAAAATATGTGACATAACTAACATCGTTAATGAGCAAATATGGTGCCATAGTCTGTGACAGCTTCTGAAGTTGTTGCCAGGACCCCCTCAGCCGACTGACTATTATGGAACAGGAGGATCACATAACTTTCATAGTCTGTAATAAAAAAAATTAAAACTATATAATTTATATATTTTTTATTTATTTTACCAGCCTTTAATTTACTAGATTCGACTCGACAGTCTTCCAGCCGACTCATGCATTTTCCAGGTAATTTCGGGTCACTACAATACACCTATTGCAGTAACGTCACGTAACCAATGTTTACAACTCGCGCCAGCCATTGTGAGAGGAAACCAGCGGCGGACTCACACGCTCAACACAATGTTGGGTCCAAGTTGTTCACAATATTTCGGCGGCCTGAATGTAAGAGATAAAGCTAGTTATCTCAGACAATAATCACTGGCAAGCATAAAGGACAATCTACACACCAGGGAGCGGACACTCAACACACCTCGTAAGTTACACACTCGGCGACCTTGTAACCGACTTACAGTATTCAAACTTACACACAGTGATGGTGTAAGGTTATTGTAACTCGATTGTAGAATAAGCCTTCCTGCGGGCCAGTCAGCGAGGAAAAAATATTTTCCTGACGAAAACTCACTTATAAAACTACAAAAAAGTTACATTATTTATCTTAAATGTGCTTACTTAATATATGTCGAATAAATTTTAGTGACGATGTACTGCCAGTGAAATTTGGTTCTGTCCATTATAAGATTTATAGCCCAGAAAATCGCCCGTTTATATTTTCCAGACGAAAACTCACAAAATCTACTAAAGTGTTGAATAAATTATCTTAAATCTGCTTATCTGACTAGTACCATCGTTTGTAAGATGAGATGACTCCAGCAGCTGAACGAGCATGTACTCGCCAGTAAAACAAAACACAAGTCTCTGGAAAATGTCATAATATTGGCTGTAAGACATTAAAGAAAAAAACAAGTATATAAACTTAGCATTATGTTTTTCTTTGTTCACTAATAGTTTTTACTGTAAATATGCAATAACACAAACAAATGAAGGGGGGTAACGAAGATCAGCTGGTAGCCATATCTACAAATTCCAATATTATTAGTTCGTTTTTCCGTCGCCCCTCTCTGTCGTGCGCTGCAGTGCGGGGTCCCTCGCGTTTAAAACTATGGTTGTCGACACATCGACCCCAGCCAAGAGAAGAGGGTGATACACCGGGCGTCACTCTCATCAACATACACCTGTCAGTACTGGTTGGGGGCGAGAGGGTGTCTACCCTAATTCCTTCATGATAATCACTTCTCACACATAATTATATAAATACAGTAGACGCATTGTATTACATGATAACTAATCACCACCACGCACCTACAGAGACAGCCTAACAGTATATATGATTGTTGTAATTGATAGTTAGACAGTGGGGGGATGTAATTACTTGGTAAAGTTAATGAACCAACTGTCCCTCGATCATTACGTAAAACTAATGCCTAGCCAATCACAGTGTGTGTTTTAACGAGGGGATGTAACGTGGGAGGAGGGATGTAACGCGGGAGGGGGGGATGTAACGTGGGAGGGGGGATGTAACGTGGGAGGGGGGATGTAACGTGGGAGGAGGGGATGTAACGTGGGAGGGGGGATGTAACGTGGGAGGGGGGATGTAACGTGGGAGGGGGGATGTAACGTGGGAGGAGGGGATGTAACGTGGGAGGGGGGGATGTAACGTGGGAGGGGGGATGTAACGTGGGAGGGGGGATGTAACGTGGGAGGGGGGATGTAACGTGGGAGGAGGGGATGTAACGTGGGAGGGGGGATGTAACGTGGGAGGGGGGGATGTAACGTGGGAGGAGGGATGTAACGTGGGAGGAGGGGATGTAACGTGGGAGGGGGGATGTAACGTGGGAGGGGGGATGTAACGTGGGAGGGGGGATGTAACGTGGGAGGGGGGATGTAACGTGGGAGGGGGGGATGTAACGTGGGAGGAGGGGATGTAACGTGGGAGGGGGGATGTAACGTGGGAGGAGGGGATGTAACGTGGGAGGAGGGGATGTAACGCGGGAGGAGGAAACTTGCATGGGAGGATGATGACGAGACATGGTAGAGCAGATATGGGCATGGGAGGAACGAGACCTATCATGATAGCCCAGGAATATAACACAGGGATATGGGGCCTAACATGGGAGGAGGACCCGACATGAGTGGAGCAGAACCTAACATGGTAGAAGGGTAACCTAACATTGGAGGAGGACCTAACATGGGAGGAGGAGGACCTAACATGGGAGAAGGACCTAACATGGGAGGAGTAGGACCTAACATTGGAGGAGGACCTAACATGGGAGGAGGAGGACCTAACATGAGTGGAGCAGAACCTAACATGGTAGAAGGGTAACCTAACATTGGAGGAGGACCAAACATGAGAGGAGGAGGACCTAACATGGGAGAAGGACCTAACATGGGAGGAGTAGGACCTAACATTGGAGGAGGACCAAACATGGGAGGAAGTTTTAAAACTATAAAAATCAATAAACCTTCAGAACAACACATCTTCCTGACGACCAAGGAAAAAATATACTCGTATGGAAACAATGTAGGACTCATAACTAAACACCTGATATAACTGTATAATTACACTAAGTGTTATAAGTATAGTCATGGCCTTATAGCCTTGTGAGTGAGAGTTATGAACTCTCGGAACAATCGGCCAGAGAGTGTTGTGACGGCACCGAGTGTGAGCTCTTTCAAGATCAGACTTGAAAAGCACTGGAGCAGGTTCACATACATTCAGGAGCCAGTGCATACCCAGTACTTGCCAACAGTGCGTAACAGAGACGTGACCGATCGTTCAAGCGGCTAACGAGCCGATCCAGTGGTGAAGAGGATAAAAGTCAAAAAAAGTAAAAAGTTATGTGTACAAATGTATGCATAATAGACTAAGAAGAATCATCGCTTATAATTCATATTTGTATCAATGTCATATTAAGGTTAAGTTAATATTAGATTCAGTTTCTCGTTGTCAATATATCCGATCAATAAGAAAATAAAATCAAATTCACTCGTTCGAAAGCTGTCACAAGTTGAAGCCAGATTGGTATCCATAAAAAGGATTATGTTTCAGAACTTTAATTATTTACGTATACAGATATATAAAAAAATAAGACAAATATACCCAGATAATCCAAAACACACTGTAACCAGGCCAAACCTAACCACATTTAACCAAATGTGCCCAAACTACCCGCGTGAGGAACCAGAAAATTAGTGTCTTTTTACAGCAGTTTTCACTCGTCTTACTGTAGCAGGACACCAAGGAAGTAAATGTGATGAGGGAGGTAATAGTTCTCGAGGGAAGGAGACCAAGGGGTACATGAGAGGGCAGCTGATGACTAATGACCCGTCAATAGAGACAACAGATGGTAATAGGAGCTGTGGTGGTGATGTGTGTCGGGGAACAGGAGTCGTGTTATAATGGCCGCTATTATTATTAATAATCTCATTGCCCAGCATCTTAACTCTCCCAACCTAAGTCACTATCCTAATCCCAGTTCTGCAGTCCGTAGCTTTACGGTAAGAAATAGCGAGCACTTAGGTCTACCATTCCGTACTTCTTTTCCAGATAACAAACCCAAACATTCCTTTGTAAATCATCAGAGAGAGGAAAAGAATATTAAAGCATCAAATGAGTTAGACTTGAGGACTCTAGAATCGCTAGCAGGATATCTTTTGCCCAAACAATTTATTTGTGCTCACTGTAGTTGATCTGGACCTCGATGTTGATAGGAGGCAGATCAGAAAGACTATCTTCCAAACCAGCCACCTACTCCACATTTGATGAGGCAGCCTTCTTCACAGGTAATAAGTCAGACCCCACTCCAGTAATGGCTCAACCCCCCCTCCACAGTAATTGTCCAGCCCCCATTCCGCAGTTAATGATTCAGTCCCCGCTTCACAGTTAATGACTCAGCCCCACTCTGTAGTTGATGACTCAGCCCCCACTCCCCAGTTGAATACTCAGCCCCAAATACCCCCACTCCACACAGTTATTAACTCAGCCCCACTCCCTCATTACACAGTTAACGACTCAGTGAATCCCCACTTCTCACACTGTACAGGTAATGACTCCGCACCCATTCCTCACTCCACCATTAATTACTCAGCCCCAACTCCCCCCACTACAGCTAATGACTTAAGTCTCCACTCGTCCCACTCCACCATTAATGACTCAGCCCCCACTCCCCTTACTCCAGCTAATGAATTATTCTCCATTAATAACTCAGCCCCAATTCTTCCACTCCACAGTTAATGATTAAGTCCCCACTCTACAGATAATGACTCAGCCCCCTCCACTCCACAGTTTATGATTCATCCCCATCTCCCCCACCACAGCTAAATAAATCAGCCCCAACTCCCCTCACCCCACAGTTAATGACAGACCCCACTTCACAGTTGATGACACAACCGCCACTCTACAGCTGATTCAGCCCCCACTCTATAGTTAATTATTCAGCCCCCACACTATAGTTGATGATTCAGCCCCCACTCTACAGTTGACGAATCAGCCCCCTACCACACCACACAGTTGATGACTTGATGACTCAGCCCCCACTCCACAGTCCTGGCCCTCAGCCAGCTCAACACTAACTCCGTAAACTCATCACACTCACCCCGCAGTCAGCCACAAGTAACAAGAAAACATATCACTTATAAAAGGCGGAATTTATATCTTAACTTAAGTTTAATCAACACCAACATACATTTATATACACTATACACATGGTCTTCACAAGCTTCATGCATGGATACGGTAAATAAAAGCGAAAATACAATCGATGTTGAACCGTTGTCCATCAGTGTATTTACAGAATACAGCCATTCACTAGCAGGGCGGCAAGTGTTAACAAGGTCACGCCAGGTCAAGGCTCACTGGTTACTCATACTTGACCCCATAATGTTCCCCTCCCGATACTGTACACGGGATCTTTTATGGTTCACTTACACTTATTTATGTCACTCGTTAAACCTCAATAACACAGGATGGCTTTAACCTCGCTATAACGATGTATACGCAGCGTCACGAGTCGAGCTGCACACTGGTGGATCAGTGGCACTACAACATTCCTCAGTGGTGGACAAGTGGCACTACAACATTCCTCAGTGATGGATAAGTGGCACTACAACAATCCTCAGTGATGGACAAGTGGCACTACAACATTCCTCAGTGGTGGATAAGTGGCACTACAACATTCCTCAGTGGTGGATCAGTGGCATTACAACATTCCTCAGTGATGGATAAGTGGCACTACAACATTCCTCAGTGATGGATCAGTGGCACTACAACATTCCTCAGTGATGGATCAGTGGCACTACAACATTTCTCACTGGTGGAAAAAGTGGCACTACAAGACGTGGCACTACAACATTCTTCAGTGATGGATCAGTGGCACTACAACATTCCTCAGTGATGGATCAGTGGCATTACAAGACGTGGCACTACAACATTCTTCAGTGATGGATCAGTGGCACTACAACATTCCTCAGTGATGGATCAGTGGCACTACAAGACGTGGCACTACAACATTCTTCAGTGATGGATCAGTGGCACTACAACATTCCTCAGTGATGGATCAGTGGCATTACAAGACAACACAAATCCCTCTATCATGGTAATATTCCAATCACGATATTTGGGCAAAATATGTTTGCAGGAAGGCGGACGTCATATATTGCGGTAAAGGTATTGCAGGGTGAACCAATCCTCCCAGCTCTCAGATTGATAAGATAAATATGGTAAAATATGCTCCCCCGAGCCTCTTACACCGCCATGCCTGTCACTCCAGCCGACGGTGGACGTCATGCTTTATTTTATTCAGTCACGGGGCCGAGCTTGTGATCCTAGATGGGGGGGAAGCGTCTTTACCTTATCCTGAGTCGGAGACGTTCATGAATGGAAGGAGAGATCCATTATTATGCCCTGATACCTGACATAAGGCTGTGTGCGTCACCCGAAACAGATGGAAGGGTAGAATGTTAAAAAAAATACGCCATAGGTACTTCAACAACAACTAATGTACTTCCCTGTAATTGGGTTGACTGAACATGTAAAAATTGATCAACTCTCTCACTCTAGCAGCAGTAAAAGCTTCCCTAGTGTTCTCCGCCTCACGGTGGTCTAGTGCACCACAATAGACACAGTTACCTGGAATCATCATCTTGTCAGGGAATCAACTCCTCAAACAAAGGATCTGAACACGTTAATAATTCCCAGTTGTTACTTTATATTTGTATGTTATTGTTGTTGTTGATAGGGGCCATAAATATATACGATGCGATACGTTTTCGTTATGAAAGTAAAGTTTAAGATTTCCTTATACATATACGAGTGTGTGTGTGTGTGTGTGTGTGACTTATGTTTATTGTTTTAGATCAAACTACGAAAAACCATCACATTCTTCACATATTTCAACAACACAATATATCAGCGGTAATATTCCTCTCTCAGACGGTGACAGGTGGCTTGACTGTTATTGTAGTTTTATAGTTTTCCCTCATCTTGTAGTCACGTTCATAAAGACAGGTCAATCTTGGTGCTATTCTTAGATACTGGCGTGTGAGACGCACTCCTGGGCAGCCCGCCCACGACGAAGGGTGTGGAGACGATAAGCGGCTCCTCAGGGTGCTCTTGTAGGAGGTATGGGGCAAGTTAAGCGTCCATGTTGACTTTATTGTAGGAAGATGGGAAGACTGTAATAGGTCTTATACTTGTGTGTCATAATCATATTATTTTATGTTTTCCTTTTTATTTCCTCTTTACTTCTAGCGTTCATTTTGTTGCTTCTTTCTTTCCTCCTCTTCCTTTTCCTCTGCTATGTTTCTTGATAATTTCTTGTCTCTATTTTTTCTCCTTTCCTGCTTTTCTTGTTCTGTATCTCTCTCTTCTTTTTCTTCCCTTTCCTCTAATTCTCTTCCTCCTTCTTCCCTTTCCTCCCCCACTGTTTCTCCCTTACTAATTATCTTCCTCCTATCGTTCTCACTACATTTTCTCCTTCCTTCCCTCCTAATTATCCATCTTTCCCCTCAGTCTCCCTTCCCTCCCCATCCCCTCTGTCCTCTCTCATTACCCCTCACTCTCTCACTCCTCTCCATCCCCATAACAGAGTACCGTCACCCGTCAAAAAATTACTCAAATTACAGAAGACTCTACACAAAGGGCGAGGTTGATCTTGAAGTAGTCAGAGCTGAGACAACACACGAGGAAGATGGACAACTGGTTATTTTACCGGAGTTATGAGAGAATAAACTTCTTGTACAGTTAGTTTCATTGTTGGGATTTTAGAAGTCTGTGAAAAGCTATACTGTATATCTATCTGGCTGTAAAAATATGTGAATAGCTATATATCTATATTTGAGTGTAGAAATACATATAAATGATAGGTTATATAATCTATCTGGCTATAAATCTTTGTATATAAAACTGTATTGTATACATCTGGTTATGTGTAAAAAAAAGTATCTAAAAAGTTATATGTATTTATGTAAGAAAATACATCATAAATATACCTGTAAAAAGCTTTCCCTGTAAAAATATATCCATTTATTGCGATTTGTAGAAAGCTGGTGTATATATCCACCTGCTTATGATCAGTCATGTCTCAGTATCCAGAAGGTTATATATGTACAGTATGTATCCATTATCCAGGTGAGGGGTGTCCTTCAGGCGTCTCCATCCATTATCCATCCACTCCTTTGTGTGAATTAAATCTGAGCGCGGACAACGGGTAGTTACTGTGCACTCAACCTGTGAGCGGGGGCGTAGAAATGATTACAGAACTGTGGTTACTGTGTGTGTGTGTGTGTGTAAAGATTTTATTACATGACCAAATTACACCCAGGAAGCGAAGCTCTTGAAATAAACAAGGGAGCCCAACCAGTCATCACCACCTACCATCACAGTTCATTACCTCACTCACTACTACATCATCACCCTCAGACAACACCCCGACACAGTCAACTACTTATAAACGCCACATTAAATACCATCATACAGGAGGTAATTCATCATATGCTTAGCCTTCATCAGTGGCTCCAACTGTGAAGAAAAACTCATTTAGCTCCACCAAAAAGTAGTTACATAATCGGTTACAGTTGACGATACAGTTACATTACTTAATACAACCTACTGGGTCATCAGATACAGATATTTCCTGTTCCCCCTAAAACGACTTTCCTCGGTGGATTCACCCTTCTGCTTCTCCCTATATAGTATATGGGGTGATGGGGGAATTGTGATGCGAGAGCGTGTTTGTGTGTTTGTGTGTGTGTGTGTGTGTGTGTGTGTGTGTGTGTGTGTGTGTGTGTGTGTGAAATTAGCTCTCGTTACCTGTACACCCTTTAGTGCTTCGTCTTGTTCTGTGTCTTCAACTCAGTATGTAAATACACAAGAGCGTTTGGGATGTAGGTGTGTTATTCTTCACTGTGTTCACCTGTAACATGAGAGGTGCGGAGGTCGTGTGGATACAGTGTCTGCCTCCTGTCCTGAGAGTCGCCGGTTACCGCCCAGTTCGCCCAACTGTGAATGGGTACCTAACATTACAGTTGAAGACGTGAAGGTGGTTTAGTGCAGTACCGGCTATGCTGCCTCCTTGTGTACCGGAGGCTTAGTGTAGTGTGTTGTATTGGTGCTTAGTGTAGTGTGTTGTATTGGTGCTTAGTATAGTGTGTTGTGTTGGTGCTTAGTGTAGTGTGTTGTATTGATGCTTAGTATAGTGTGTTGTGTTGGTGCTTAGTGTAGTGTGTTGTATTGATGCTTAGTGTAGTGTGTTGTATTGGTGCTTAGTATAGTGTGTTGTATTGGTGCTTAGTGTAGTGTGTTATATTAGTGCTTAGTGTAGTGTGTTGTATTGGTGCTTAGTTTAGTGTGTTGTATTGGTGCTTAGTTTAGTGTGTTGTATTAGTGATCAGTATAGTGTGTTGTGTTGGGGCTTAGTGTAGTGTGTTGTATTGGTGCTTAGTATAGTGTGCTGTATTGGGGCTTAGTATAGTGTGTTGTATTGGGGCTTAGTATAGTGTGTTGTATTGGGGCTTAGTATAGTGTGTTGTATTGGGGCTTAGTATAGTGTGTTGTATTGGGGCTTAGTATAGTGTGTTGCATTGGGGCTTAGTATAGTGTGTTGTATTGGGGCTTAGTATAGTGTGTTGTATTGGTATCACCCCTAACTATCCGGCTGACCTATGATGCCCACCATCACCCCCACCTCACATAAAGAGTCACCCCCCAGTGAGATATTAGCCTGTCAGTTTGCATGAATCGATAACTTTTCTCCTGTCACTTAACGAGGACTGTTATGGAGACCGCTGTGTTAGGCGCGGAGATATAACACAGTCCTTTAAACTGGCCCTTTTTTTTTGTTGCCCCTCGTGTACGAGGATGGCTGTTCTAGGTGTGAATTTGTTGAAGGTGTATAAGCTGTTATCAATACAACAAACACACCATGAGTTGCATGACCCAGTGCCAAGGAATAGTCCAAGAAGACCGGACAACTCGCCAACTGCACTGTCTAACCATCACCCCGGAATACGATCCGCAAATCGATTAACATCCAGGTCCCCAATTACTGCTGGGTAGACAGAGGCAAATGGCGTAAAGAAACTTGAACATAGTTTCACCCTGCCCGGGGATCGAACCCGGGTCCGCTCGCTTGTGAAGCGAGCATGCTGACCATTACACCACAGGTCGCCATACACCTTCCTTTAACCTCTCCACCATGGAAGGAAATATAACTGTGTAATGTTTACTGTATGTATCTATCTACAGTATACGAGTACTTGTACTTTGGTATATATATATATTACCTTTCCAAGCCTTTTCCTATTGAGTGAAGGTGGCGGAAACACACACACACACACACACTCTCTCTCTTACTGCTGTAGCGGATGTGGTCCGCTGTGGTGCTCCCTTCCCCTCCATTTCCTGGTTTGTCTTTACGTACAACTGGCGCCCACATGACGTCTTCTCCTTAATGAATACAGCCAGCCTCTCATCCCTTACATCTTAGCATGACGGTCACATAAATCACTGTTCATTATGATTTATATTCATTATTCATTGTTTTTTACCATTCCGGGTCCGTCTGTTTGTCTGTCTGTCTGTAACCAGGAGTGCATTCAACTCAACTCGCCCTCCAGTTGTGAACAGACTTGTATACAAATCTCGGATGGTTTCCACAGACATCAATATGGCAACTATCACAAGAGTTGGGGATCTTACGTACAAGTTTAATGAGAGTAACACATCAAGCCCTAAAACTACCCCAGAAACAAAGACAACAGAGACACCAGACTGATATATACCTGAGAAACAACAACGAGGATTGAAAATGATGTTAACTTTTTTGATAATGTGATAATGCCGGGAAAATATTTAACCAAACTGGATCATAGTTTCACGAACACTTCTGGAGAGGATCATAAAGAGGAGATGTGGTGTGGGTAATCCTGGTAAATGTAATAGTTGGCGTCTGGTCCCCGTAAAGGACTGATGTAAAGGTGTGGTGACGGCAGCACTTTATGATCACCAGCTCGTGTTCAGGTAAACTCCACATGTTATGATATATATTCTAGTTAAAGGTGGTGGGGTAGGAGGGATCATCCATTACCCATGGTTTACTGTTAACCTCAGCTAGGAATATAAACAAGATGTCTCCCAATGAGAATTCTGGG